>CAEFZY010006566.1:0-84457 GCA_903066815.1 Brachyrhaphis roseni
TACCTTAGCTTTTTTTCCAAACAGTGCCTGTGACGCGGCAGTAACACAGCAGCAATACGGTAGCACAGCATTAACAGAGCTGGTTAAAAAAAACATACCGGTAAAAGTCACTGAGAGCCGTCTTCATCTTCCTCCTGAGCAAGGAGACGTGAACTTGCGTCTTCCTCTACACATATATTCCCCCTTTCTCACTCTTACCTTTTCTGCTCGAGCGCCCCTGGTGGCCGTTAGAAAAAATGCATAAATAAGTCGCATCATTATATAAGCCACAGGGTTGAAAGCGTGAGACAAAAGTCGCGGCTTATAGTCCCTGAAATTACGGTACTCAGTTATGTTTACCTAAGTAACATTTCTCTTTTGCTCCCAGAAGTAGTTTTACTTCACCATTCAACTCCCTTACTTGAGTAATTTTGAAGTAAGGTTTTGAAGTTGTTTTGTAAAAAGAAAAAAAAAAAATGTTTTACTTTTACAGTTATTCAGTAGTGTTTCCACCAATTTTTTTTTTTTTTTTGCTTTTACTTGAGTAATTTTTTAATGACAACTTTTTCTTTCTACTTAAGTATAATTATTTTGGAAATAATGCTGCTCTTAATTTAGTATGGTTTTTGGAACTATTGGTCAGAAAACTTAAATGTTATTATTTTTAAATATATCTGTAACAATCTTCCAGAAAACTACAAAAGTAGTCAAACACTAAGTGCCTTTAAATCAAGGCTAAAAACCCATTTGCTTTGATAAATGATAAGTGCAACCTTTCAAAACTTCTCTTTATTTTGCCACTGTGATGCAATGTTTCTTTTTTTTAGTTGATTGTGTTTTTCATGTAAAGCACCTTTGACTTGTTCCTGAAATGTGCTATACAAATAAACCTTGCTTTTTATTTGGGATTTATGTGACTTTTGTTGCCACACACACTTCAAACGTATTTCATTTTATTCCCTGGGCCTTCATTGAGTTGCAATTCAAGAAACCCAGGAGGTATTTTTGACTGATAATCGATCATTTCCTTGGTTTTTGCTGTTGTCAACCATATCTGTCAGGTGTTGGCATAATGACCTGCTTAGAATATCATGTACAAAATCAATAAACAAATTCTTTTGGGTGTCAGGAGTCATGGACCTGGGAAAGAAGCTCAGCACTCCCAAAGACATCATGCTGGAGGAGCTGTCGCTGCTCTCCAACAGAGGTTCTCGGCTTTTCAAAATGAGACAGAGGAGGTCTGAGAAGTACACATTTGAAAGCATTCAAAACGAAGCAAACGCTCTCCTGAATGTAAGTCCGCTTCTTTTTCTCTAAATCTCTTTAAATGATTAGATATAATCCAATCTTGTCTACGCTATAGATTTCTGGCGTGGATCTGTGTAGGTTTTTTTTTTTTTCAGTTTTCTAAGTGAAATATGTTCTTTGAGATAAAGTCTTAGAACACAGACAATAGCTGTGACAAGCTGCAGCTGTTTCATTTGAGAGGCTGCTTAGGCACTTAACTTGAAGAGCTGTTACCATGTTTATCAGAGCATGATGATAAGCTGTAGGACTGGAACTGGTCTCTTGGTTTAATCTATATAAATGAAGCTACTAAGCAATGCACATCTTAAAATGTCTGATACCATAGCCTTTTAGACGTCCCTTAATGTGCTGTTTTGCAGAATGATATTTTGAATCAGAACACACACTCTGTGGAAATTAAGGTGGAGCCACCGGCAAATGGAAGCGCTGCAGATTCAGCTTCAGGTAATTGTGCATTTCATTACGCCTCTTTCATTACATGTGGATATTAAAGATTTCAGCTTGCACTTAATAATAATAACAACATTAATAATCATCATCATAACCAATAACATCATCGAACACAAACTATTCACTCCAAGAATACTTTTGAATATTTATAAAAATTAAATATAGCTAAAAAAATATGTGTTTGATTGAAACATAAATTATTATCAGTTTTATCTGGTTTTATTTTCTGACAATTGATTCATCTTACGGCTGTCCATAAAGATGATTTAACTGGAGAGTCCTACTTATTGTTACCATTTTTAAAACCCTGCAGTCCTTCTGCAATGCTTTGGCGAAGCCTTAACTCATTATACAGTGAGCGCACACTTGAAATGTTCTATTTTAAGTTGCCACTGTAGCTATTTTAATCGCATCCACTTTGAAAATTTCAGGCTGCAGAAAACAGCTCTGAAAAAACAAAAAGGCCTTGTCGGCAATCCAAACTGATAGATCAGCCTGTTGTGATATGAAAGCAGTCGTCGCATTTGTCTCTCTTTTTTCGCAGACCTGGCTGCAGAGAAGCTGGACACCAGGCCTGTGCATAAGACTTATCACTCACCGTGGGAACAGGTGATCCTTAGTGACCCCAACCTTGCTGAATCTCTGCAACTCAGAATGCCAGAGCCAGAGCTGCGGCAGGAGCTCCCTGAATATAAATGCTTCAACCGGTGAGAAAACTACAATAAATTCATAAATCCGAAAGGGAAGGTTATGGCATGCAAAGCAATCGGTATGTCGATCTGAACTGCAGGGTTGCCACTCCTTATGGTGGTTTTGAAAAAGCTCCAAGAGGAATCACATTCAAGCTCCCTGAGGTGGACCTGAACCCGCCGCAGTATCAGGAGCTGAGCGATCCCCAGGCTAAGCGGCCGACGTTCAACAGGACGGCCCAGGGGTGGATATCTGAGGGCACTCATCTCATCCTACCAACCATCACCCTGGAGTCCTTCAGTGTGCCTGAGTCTGATGACCTGTAGAGGATTCTACTGGAACATGCGAACACAATGCAGCCTTTAGCGATTAAGATCAACCTGCAGAACGGGACAAAGGAGGGGGTCTATTAGTTTCACCACTGTAATTTCTTTACATCATGTAATATTATAGCCATTGAACCTGACAGAGAAGTTAACTTACCTGTTTTCTGACAGTAGTATTTATTTTAATGACACATTACAAAATTTGTATTCAATATCCGTAAGAAGGCTTTAAAAAAACAATATTCAAATGAGAAGATGAATATTTTATGTATATAACATTTGCACATTTGGATATATGTTCTGTACAATAAAGTCATCATCATTTATCATTTAGTGGAAGTTTTCAGGGGGCGGGGGAAGTAAATAAGAGTACCGTATATAAATACCGGCCTTCAACCATGTATGTTAGATACAATTAAGCACCAAAGTAACATCAAAATGTTCAGTTAAATATTAGATTAAGATTAAGAAGTGTTCTGAGTAAAAGCAGGACATGTATTTCCTATCATCTAGTTCATCCAGGCCCTACAAATCAGATAGTGAAACCTTAAAAACACATTTATTACACTATGTGATTTACTGAAAACTAAACCGAAGGCCAAAACATGAGAAAGTAAACAGCAATATGATAAATAGCAGCCTGGTGCTGCTAATCAAACATAGTTCACTATCAGATCAACAGCATGTGTCTATGAAAGGAGAAGCTTTGGGGGCTGAAAAGTCTGCAGCACTCAGGCCTTTTAACACAATGTGAGCCTGGAGTAAGGAGCAATCTGGAAAATATTCCACGCAGTTTCTAGTGTCCACAGTAACAGACATCCAAGGTTCCTCTGTCAGACAAACCAGAACATTAAAAAAATGGTAAAACTCCAAAGAGCTTCATCATAGACTCTACAGGTTCTCATTTAACATGTTGGGTGTTGAAGTTTTGGACAAACCCATTAGAAAACCTTTGAACATTAACTTAGTTTTTGCCTTTACTAGGACAGGTGAAAGGTCATATATTATCACACAGATTTCTGCCAAAATAGTATTTGGGCAATTGGCTCATGTAACAGGCAGTGATTTTTGTTATGCATTTCTGTTAATCAGGTCAGAAAAGTTCTACTAAATTTTAAGACTTGTTAGTCAGATGAATATTTTGTGTTAACAGGCATAAGCCCATAAAAAAACGCATTAAGTTTTTATCATCATCATACTGTATATTGTATGTACTTGAGCCATTTTGTTGTCATGTTCAAAACATGAAGTGTGTGAGTAGTTCAAGCAACAATAAAGGATAAAATAAGTTTATTTTAGCCTCTTTTTTAAGTGCAAAACATTCGGTTCTTCAGATGAAGCCTTGTGTCTAATGTGGGAAAAATTCACAGTGAGCAAAATTGTATTCATCAGGATGGGTCAATCTGGAAATCAATGATGGAGACATTTAACAGCAAACCTTTTCACATTTTGTCGTGTTACAACCACAGATTTAGTGTATTTTATTGATATTTTATGTAACAGGCCACCACAAAGCAGTGTGTAATAATATAGTAAAATAAAAATGATGCATGAATTTCAAAGTATTTTACACATAAAGATCTGAAAAGGGTATGTGTGGACTTTTACTGTATGTACTTTTAACACATATAAGTCGATCCTTTCCATTGTAGATCTGCATTTTGTAATAGTCCTGCTGGAATGCAAACTTCTGCCCCACTTCCAAATTTTCTCACAATTGATCCGTGATTGCTCTAACATTCATATCCCAGAGGGGGTGAGGGAAGATCCGGAGGTTAGTGGAGGTCTCATGCCGCTCTCCACAAGATGCTGCCCTGGGCGGTTGCCCATGTAGCCCACATCTGAAAAAGCCACTGCAGCTAAAATGCGAGAGAAGGAGATAAACAGGATGAAGTGCCCAGAGGACAGGCTTTAGGATGAGTTAAAACAAATGAAGACATAAGTTACATTAATCAGATAGAGATTAAGAATATTTTCTATACTTTTGGGATATTTATGGTACATGGTGAAAAGTACATATAACCACAATAAATGTGGTTGTGCTTAGTGTAATTTTTTAGTTAAAAAAAAAGAAACTTTAGGAATCTACAACAAAACTGACAAGTCTGTAGAGACTGCACGTGGATTGTACAGCTACATTATGGCTTAGCAGTTCACAGAACCCTGAAAAAAAAATAAATAAATAAAACAGACATATCTATCTCCAAAAATAGCCTTTAGAACATCAATATTGACTTTGACGCCTGATCTGAAAAGAGTTCCGGTGTTCCATTTCCGGCAAGACAAATATCAAGTACATTTTTTCCCCCTCTGCAGACATACTTTATAAATAATACAAAAACATCTCTTTATGTGTCCCAAGGGAGGTTTCAAGGTTTATAGCACTAACACATTTGACGTTATAAAAATATGCAGTGTCACTAAAATAAGCCAACAAACTCTTTGTGCTGTTTTCACACATCCATTCCTCTCTGCGGATTGCACATCCTTGTCTCTTTCACATAAATGTTTTAGTGGGAAAGAAAATATTGCACGTCTTCCAATCTTTAAACAAATAGAAATTTTTCTTTTTCAAAAAGTTACTCAAGTAAATCGATCATCAAAAGTTGTTTTACAAAACTACGTTAGTCGTAAAGAAAACCAAAAAGAAACCAAAGAAAATCACATCTAGTTTTCCTGCTGCTTCAGAATTATACAACACTTTCACATAAAACCACAATTAAATCCACAGATGAAGTTCCCAGGGTATTGTTACTTTTACAAGCTACTGTGTTTATCTGGGAATCACTTTTCACCTTTCTGTTTCCTTGTATTTTAGGGAGAAGCACCTAAATCTGTTTGAATAAGACACACAGTTCAGTGAGACTATTGCTGACTGCAGCTTGCATCAGCTTCTTTTAGTCCTCCTGTCTCCACTTATAACCTGCGAAGCTCTGCAGCCTTTCCCTGCCAGGCTCTCCATCTGCCCCATTTTTTCTTTTTTTCTTTCTTTTTTTTTTTTTTGCAATACCCTATCTTGCTTACTGCAGCATCAGAGTCCCTCAGATATCGACAGTGCACATTTACAAATTTCAAAAGCTCAATAGAAAATTGTGATAACAGATCAGTGTCTTTTGCACTTTATGTACCTTGTGATATAAATATATAAAAAAACGCAAATTGCTCTCATTTGTTTATACCTGTTATCCACTTCCGTTTTTCCCTTAAAATTTGAATGTTGATTTGACGTTTCACTGAGAGCATCTCCACCAAACAGGAAGGGGTTAGTCCCCACAATGCTGCATGATTATGAAACCAGTGCGGTCATGTGATGTCTTCTCTCATCACCATCATGACAAGTTGGAAGTCTGACCTTCCTCCGGCACTCAGTTTTCCATGCAGGGACTGAGGATTGCAATGGAGCGGCAGTGCACTTGAGGCTACACTAGGGGCGGAGTTTGACCTCTCAAAATTTCAAAACATCACTAATCCGCGTTGGACATTCTGGCACAGGCCAAGCATCGGTACAGCATTTTCAGAAAAAAAAGAAAAAAAAAAAAAAAAAAGGAGGGAGAGAAATTTCGTTTCCTACACGGTCGGTACCACACCGAGACTGGGGAAGGAGGAGTTGGGAATGCTGCACGGATAGTACCGCTAGATGCGCTGCCGGATCCCACATCTGCAGTGATTTCTGCCCGGGTTTGTTATCAGCATTCCGGGAGAAAGTCGCGGGATTTGGCGCGTTGACAGCTGGAGCGCCCTGCAGACTTCAGTGGAAGAGACCCGACCGCCGCTGTTGGAGGTGAGCGCAGCGGCGTTCGGTTGCCTTACTGGAGGCACAAATGCAAGTTGCGGCATATTTATTTCTGGCGGTGTAGCTGAGCAGGAGCTGGACTGTATATAAGGGCTGTTCTAACACTAGGAGTTAAGAATCATGCAGTGGCAGCGCGCTGGTTGAAGCTTCTGTGAGCTTAAAAAGCAGAGAATTAGAGGATCCGATCATTAAATCTCGTTCAATAAAGTATGCATGCCCCCTGCTTGAACCAGAAAGCAAAGATGCTCGATTATCGGAAACATTACAGGCCTTTAAAAGCGTCACATGGTAGGTGCTTAACACGTAAAGTAATACTAAACCATTTGACTTTCTGGTGGACACATTGGTACACAAAAAATAATAATAATAAATCATCTTCGATTAAATCAGATTCAGCATTGCTTAATCTTATTTGGTGGTGCTTTGTTGAGCTACATGTTTATATTTTGGTCATACTTATGTCATTTGAAGTTTGTCAAGTAACTTTCTATTAATTAATCCAGCCATTTATTCTAACCATGCACTATAAAAACGGTTGAGTTAAAACCAACCTAGTCCTGAGTAAAGTAAGTATCAATTCAACACAGATTGTAAGTCTCATAGTTATTTTTAACCACCCCAATGTGTTAAAGTCAATTATCTTCAATTATAATACTGAGAGTGAGATGGAAAAAAAAAAAAATCCATTAACATGCATTACGAAAAAAGTTAAATAAAATTATTTTATTTTTTTGGCTTATTTCTTTATTTAAAAGGATTAGAAAAAAAACCCAACAACAATATAGAACCCCCCCCCCAAAAAATGTATTGACTTTTAAAATTAAAAAACAAAACTCATAAAACCACATAAAATATTTGTTTTTTGTCCTCCTCAGGTCAGAGGATCTTTGGTTAAGTTCCAAAGTTAATTAAATTTCAGAAATAATACAACTAAAACAATAATGAAAAAATAAAACTGCAAGACAACAAACTTTATTTGGAGACTTAGAGCAACATATAAACATTGACCATGGTGCTACAGTGCTAAGTACACCATAGTGATGTGAAAACAGAAGCTACAGTAAATGTGACATAAATATTACACAATTCAACAGAAAAACAAACACATATGTTTGGGAGGGGAATTAAAATGCTGCAATGTCCTTTTTGCGTTAGTTTGCATTGCCTTATTTTCACTGCAACAACCTTCAACTAATTAGTTTTGTTAAACCACCATTTGAAACCATATTCAGTGTTCTTCAGTAGGACTTTATCAGCATCCCACCCACCCGTCTTTCCTTCTATCAGCTTGTGAGGACATCTCTTATACACAATCCCCTTTAGGTGGCCTCCATTTTTATCATTTTGTAACATTTTTAACTGAAGCAGATCTTTTGTTCATTTGAATGCATCCTTGGACTCACTGATGCTCACAAATCAGATCCAGCTTAATTTTCTGCTGTCATATAGAATCTCCAAGGTTTCAGATTAAAACTATCTGGAATTTGGAGTTCTTAATAATTTTGTTCACTTTTAATACAACCTCAGATTAATCTTTAAAAAAGTTACCCCACAGCATGATGCTCCCACCACTCTGTTTGGTTATGTATATGGTGTTCTACTGCACCATGCACTGCCAGTTGTACCCTTTAGAAAAGTGGACCAAAGGTTCCAGTTTGGACTCTTACGATCATAGCATGTTACTTAGTATGTTTTCTCCAGTTACTGATTACTATCCTCACTTGGCCATTGTAAATACATAACATTTGTTGTATTCTTCTCCTGACTGATACCTTTCTGTATGGGTATGTTGTTTTAAACATGTAGCCTCTCTGTAGACCGTGGGTTCTGGTAAAAGATACAAATTAGCATCTCAGAAAATATGTAAAGCATTTGAATTATTTGTTCCTCTTTACTAGACCCACATTAATTGACTGCAGATGTGAAGTCCAAAGTAAAAAAAATATGAAAGTGGTTCAAATATGAATTAGCTCAAGGATGTCACAGTTAGGTTATTACCTCCTTTTTAGTTGATGCTTTTCCTATTAACATATTAGTTTCTTTAATATTTGAAACATGTAGGAAAAAAGTTAAATTTTAGATGGAAAAAGTTAGGCAAATATTCATTATTATACCTTGTTTAATAAAATCTGGTCTTTAGTGTGTACACAAGTGAAGTTTACTGTTGCATGTTAAAGGCTAATGTAATTTTATATGAACAGCCTTGTTCTTCACTGTGAACTAATGTCCTAAGAATAATACACTGATTTCAAGATTATTAAACAATATTATTTTGTCATCTTTGTGTTTATTTTTTGATTCTGTTGAATCAAGTTGTTGCATTTTTCACAATGGAGGTCTGTGATTAATGATGGGCCTTCTTGTAGCTTTTTCTACTAATCCAACACAGTCCCAAACAGCATAAACCAGGAATTTGGGTTAAGAAATATCCCAGCTGTTTTTTGTGTCGTACAAGTATCGCTAGGGACTGCCTCTAGTGGTATTGAATACCAGAGATTATTTTGTATTAAATATTTGTAAGGTAGACACAAAGTGATGTAGAAACAATGAGGTTTGGTAGACAGTAAGATATGTTGCCCAAACACATTGATCTTTCCTTTATCAAAAAATTCTTAAGAGGAGCTGAGAAAAATAGATTTCAAGAATGTCTAGTATAAAATGAAGGAATCAAAAAGAAACGTGTGCAAATGGCTACTTAAACTGTGTTGTATTTTGTTTCTGAAGTCACAATTTCAATTAAGGAATGACATCAAACCCAACTTAACTGTGCTCCGATCCAAAGTTCAAAATGCAGAGGGATTTACTAATTGATTATGGGTACTGATCAAGCTTGGTCAGTACACATAACTGACCAACACTGTGTTGTTAACATGTGAGCTAATAATAGTGTATTTATCTGCAAATGTCCAAATGTTGGCCACACTTTTAACTCAAGATGGTTAAACAGTACAGTGAATATGAAAGATTGAGTGAAATACAAATCATTAGGAGATCAATTAAAATGGATTTTATATGCAGTGCGGCCATGTTGGATTTTGAGGTTGGGAGTTAGTGAGAAACCTCAGAGTTTACCACTTGAAATTCCCACTGTTCTGTTTAGCTCCACAACAATGGCAATTTCAACATGGCAATTTCAACTTCTAAATGATAATGGACCATCCATTTGAGGTTAATTTAAAGTCATACAAGCGGTTAATATCATGCAAAATATTACTTTCTTAGCATGTTAATTTTGGGTAAATCTAGATTACGTTTTGAGCCAGATCCGTGCATTGTCTGTGAATGAAGATAAGAAATTATTAATGCATGATGTATGTAAACCTAAATTTGTTAGCATTAGTATGCATTTTCTTCCCGAATGTATGGCTGTCTTAGGGTTTAAATTTTTTTTAAATGCAACCCAGCTCTTCCTCTTCTCCTCCAGCTGCTGTTCAATGCCCAGTAGCACGTGGCTTAGGCTGCCCTGTGGCTGATCCTGGACATGCTTTCCACGAACCGCCGTGGAGGTGCGTGGGGGTGAAATGGACGGAGTCAGTGGCCACACCCAAGGACCAGCTCCCATGTTCCAACATGTCCGGCTGCAGCAAGTCTCCTGCCAACTCTGGAGAAGGTTGGTGGCAGGGATTCCTCTCACAAACCACCAGACTGGTGATTCATGTTACTGACATAATGAACTGTGTTGAAGATGAACTGGATTAATCGTCTAAGGCCCCTGTCATGTCACAAATCAATTGTCTGTTCATGTCACAGCAATGAAAGCCCTTGCTTAACAGAAGGCGTGCACAATCAGTGGGTGTCATCCTTCCAGGATGAAAACACTATCGGATACAGTACAAAGTGTTTCTCCTTCAGCTGCAGGTTCTAACTCCATGGCATGGGTGAAGAAGTTCAAAAAAACCGGAGGAAGCCTGAAGAAGTCCTACCAACCTGGGAGCATGGTGTCCCTCGCGCTAACTAAAGGTCTGCTGAACGAGCCCGGCCAGAACAGCTGCTTCCTCAACAGTGCTGTTCAGGTGAGAATCAGCATTCATGATTTTTTTTTTAAACTCCCACATGGAGTGAGTTTAGCACTATTTTTTTTTCAAAATTGTTTTAACGATGAGCCTGACTTGCTGCTGAATTCCGCACACACCAGCAATTCAGAGGCAATTGGCCTAAAAATTGCCAGCAGCTGAGTGAGCTGCTGTGTTTTGTGTTAGAGTTGTGTGGGTTTGGCTTAACTTGCAGGCTTTGTTCGCTACACAAAAGCTGAGACACACCAATCGATTGGCCAGTGTCTAGAATCAGCTCAGCTTCAGCTTCATCAGCCGGGGTTGCCAAGCAGTCAGCTAGAGACAAATATAGTTAACTCTATCAAATGAACCTACGAATAGCAGTTCAGAAATCACTAAAGTCACAGTTTGTAATGCCTGCAAGAATTTGGGTTCAAAACAACAGACTTATTAAGATTTTTCAAGGAGCTGAACTAAGAATAAAAATAAATACAAACCAGGCGGGAAGGAGAAACACTGATGTCAGGAATTGTAATCCAACCGGACAAAGAGTAGAACATATGAAAAAAACTTGATTACTAGTGTGGTCAGTACACACTAGTGTACTGACCACAGTACACTAGTGTACTGTGGTCCCACAAGCATCCCATGATGCTTGTGGGATGGCATCATATTTCTTAATCCGCCAATGTGGTTGCGTTGGTCAACTAGATCCCACAAATGTTCAGTGGAGTTGTGGTCAGGAATTCAGAGAGACCATTCCAAACATTTCCCTTGCAATTTCTAGAAATAATCAATTAACAAACCCGTCTTCCAGTCAGAAAATTGTGTGACTAATCTGTATTGTAGCAGTGCTTTCAGATTTTTGAATGAAATATTTTTTATTTCCCATCATTTATCTAATTTTGAACCTCTGCAGGTGCTTTGGCAGCTGGACATCTTCAGGAGGAGCTTGAGGCAGCTTTCTGGCCACTTTTGTCTCGGTGATGCCTGTATTTTCTGTGCATTAAAGGTAAGGCTGCTTAAAAATCGAGACAGAATAATGTTTAGTTAGCTAAGGATTTCACATGTGTTATTTTGTCATTTATCTCAGATGCATAAATATTTCTCACAAAAAAACTTTTTCAGAGTATATTCAACCAGTTCCAGCAGAGCAGAGAGCGAGTCCTGCCCTCTGACAGCCTGCGAAACGCCCTTGCTGAAACCTTTAAGAACGAGCAGCGCTTCCAACTCGGGCTGATGGACGACGCTGCTGAGTGCTTTGTATGGTGTCACTTTGGCTTTTGTTTAAAATAATATTTCAAGGACCTTTATCCCTATTTGTGTATTATAAAATACTAAAATTCTCTTTGGTATTTCACTTCATATCTAAACGTTGGCGTAAGAAACAACAATAATTGTTTAGCTTTATTTTTTACCTTGTGTATTGGATTTGTGTTGCAGAAATTTGACTGGTATCTTTTTAATCTGCTCCTATTTTGCACAAACAGGAGAACATCCTGGAGCGAATTCATTTGCACATAGTTTCAGACACACCAACCGATGCGTGCTCATCTAAATCCTGCATCACCCATCAAAAATTTGCTATGATGCTTTACGAACAGGTAATAAAATCAGTAACAACATGAACTCCTATATTATACTGAATTCTGTTTTGAATGAACCAAACACCGTGTAGAAAAACATACAAAAATATGGATATTGTTACGGAATGTAAAATGTGTCTCTAAATATTTTACGTAATTTGTACATCTATATATTAAAATAGTGACATGCTTTGTTTCACAGTTTGTGTGCCGTTGTTGTGGTGCATCTTCAGATCCACACCCGTTCACAGAGTTTGTTCATTATGTATCGACCACGGCTTTATGGTGAGTACAGTAAAATATATTCATACATTTTCATGCTTTAACCATTAGAAAGCAAAGAAAGTTTGATTAAGAGATCACATTTTTAAATCGTGAAACTCTACTGGGTTGTTGTTACTTTTTGACACAAAAAATGTTTATCAAATGTTTTATAATGCCTAATAATATGTAAATTATTACTACATTACTTCCAAGCTTGTCAGGGAAAAATGGTAGGCTTCTTATTACAGCCAGCTAACCAGCAGTGCTCAACAGCACTGTGTTACTTTGTATCTTAAACTCCAGCTACTACAACATTTTCTTTGGTGTTCCACCAAAATTATTTTCAGCTGTCATAACAGTATAAAATAAAACTACTGTAATTTTCAAGCTATTACATTTAAAAAATATATACATAACTTGATTCATGAAACCCTGATTATGCCTACTGAGAGCACTGTTATTGCAAATAAAACGGGAAGAATACACACACCTGTGGAGAGTGTAAAAAACACAATTTCTCAGTTAGGAAAATGACATTTTGTAATTTAAGAAAACTATATAATTTTTCTTTCTATATGTGTGATTGCAATCTCCTTTAGTGTGTTTATTTATAGAATGTGAGTTTATTTTAACCTTTCCCAACAGTTTTTACACCCCATCTATAAATGATAAAAAAAAAAATAGAAATAAATGAGATGCATAAATGTTTCCGTGAATTAACACAGAAGCATAATCTATAGACATACCGTCTGTCTCTGCTCAGTCAACAGGTTGACCGGACATTGGGGAAGAACGAGCGTCTCAGGTCAGACATGTTTGGGGAATTGCTGCAGGCGGCAAACAGCACCGGTGACCTCCGAAGCTGCCCCGTATGTTATGCTTTTTTTTTTTTTTTGCCTTTTTAAGAAAATATGTTTACAGTCTAATGTGTTCATTTGAACACATTAGAATATGTTCAGATGAGGCTGGTTTGTCTGATGAAAAGTATTTTTGAAAATAATCCTTGAGCAGGTATTAGACTTTTTTTTTCGTCAAGCTCATATTATACAGACCTCTTCAATTATTTATGATCTTATTAAAAACATAATTTATTTCCATAACTCAATTCACTAAATGAAACACACTAATTCTTTCTTTTTTGCTTACAGCTAATGAAGACACTGCATTTAAAATTAGAATGTTACATCAGACCAATATAAAAAACATTTTATAGAAAAATCTGGGCTTAATAAAAAATATGTTTAAGACTTGCTGAAAGGTTATTTTGAAAACGTACTTTTAATCTCACTAATTTGTCTCCTCACACCAGAGTTTCTAACTTATTGATTATGAATGCATGCGTTAATGTGAGATCGCTCAGTATGTTTGTATTTTTAGATGTTGAGTCAGACATTCAGCTGAATTAAAACATTAATGAAAGCTAAATATTAATAGTTAGATTACCCATTTCACAGTCTTGTGGTAACATAAGGCAAACACAAAAATGATGCTGCCAGTGGTGCAGAGTACTGTCAGTGTTTTCCACCTTAGTGCAACTCAAGGACTGAAAGGAGACAGTGCAAAACTAGAGTAAGGATAGAAATAGTGTTAAGGCTTATCCTTGTTTTTCTCTCATCTGAATTTCCTCCCTTTGCTTCCCTTTCAGCTTGTATTAGCTTAGTGGAGCTTACTGCTCTGTTCCCATGAATCTCCCTGAATCTTCTTCAGGTGCAGCCCACTTCTAATGAAATGAGTTTGCCTATTCTTTTCTGCCTTATCTATCCTCCGTGATAGAAAAGGCAGAAGTTTAGTTTTCAAATATATATTTGATCTCACGTCAATAGAGCAGACATTAAGTTGTTAATCTATAAATTGCATACTGTTTCAATAATGTCCTTAATTTTTAATTTGTGGGTTTCACCTGGGAGATTACCTTTAAATATCAGATAACTTGTGATTAGAAACTGCATGACCAACTGAGGGGGAAGCCAACATCCTGAGCTGTCGGAGTGAGAATGCTTGAAATACGGTGTGTTTGCTTGGAGGTGGAGGCTGGACAGCACAGCAGAACTTAGAACTGGCCTGCATGAAATAGTGACACTGCTGCTTTTGTCAGCAGTGGATCGATTGTTTGACGATTTGTGTATGCATGCAGCTCAGAAACTCACAGTAAATAGACTGCTGTGTTTTTGTTTTTGACTACTACTTAATCAAAGTGGACATCCGGATGACAAAGCGGTTGTTTGAGTGTTTTATAAGGTTAGTTCATATGTTTTAAAGTGAGATCCTGTGAAGACATCTGCAATAGTTACAGAAGTAAAAAGTTGTCTTGCATGTGCTTGTTGTACAGTAAGGACGTCCTCAGAGTGGTGAATGCTAACAAGTAGTCACACAGATACCAATCATTTTACCTGACTAGCAATATCAAAGCTCTAATGCTGAAAATGTTCATGTCAAAAGGATATACCTTAGTGGATATTAACAGTGTGATTTCACAAGAGATGCTTCCTTTTTAGTTGTTTATTTTGGCTAAACAACATTCCTGTTTCTATATAGTGTTACAGTTGTTGGGCCTGTCGGCTGTATCTGAAAACCACAAAAACCAACATATCATCTTTGAAATTGTTGGATGAGTCTAACAGACAATCGGGCACAAAAAAACTAAAGTTAACTGTTTCCTTGAGTCTTTTCAAAATGTGTATGTAAATATGTGCTTTCAACAGTATTTGAAATAAAAAAATCACTTCCTATTTGTGAATCCAGTGTTTATGTAATGTAAGCTGATTTCCCCCCCCCTTGTCAATACATTAATGTTACTGTGGATGTCTTTGTTGTCCAATGTTTTGCAGAGTGACTGTGGTCAGAGCATCAAAATCCGTCGTGTGCTCATGAACTGTCCGGAGATCGTCACTATTGGATTTGTGTGGGACGCAGAGCAGTCTGATCTCACGGACGATGTTATCAGGTCTCTTGGTCCACGTTTAAACTTGTGCGGGGTAAGAGCTGAAAAAGCCAACTCCCTCTATTAAGTGCTTGTAAACGAACTAAAACAAATATGAATTGAAGATATGAATGTTAGTTCCACAAAATAGCAAAACACCATTGATCCTGGTATGTGGGAAGGTAACAGTTTTTTGGATGAGAGATCCATATCTGTAATTTTACATACAAACAAACATAAACTTGAAAACTCGGTGGATTTAGCATCTGGCTGAGAGTGATCACATATACCGTCTTTCAGCTTTTCAACCGAGTCACTGATGAAAACGCCAAACGCAGCGAGCTACATCTGGTGGGGATGATCTGTTTCTCCAGCAAACATTACTCAGCTTTCGCCTATCACACCAAATCTTCAAAATGGATGTTTTTTGACGATGCCACTGTAAAGGAGGTCTGCCATTAGACCTTTTCAATCAATTTTTTCATGACAGTCCATTACATACCTTCTCTTTTCTAAGTTTTTTTTTTTCTTGTTTACTAGATTGGATCCAAATGGAAGGATGTTGCTTCAAAATGTATCAGGGGACATTTCCAACCTCTTCTTTTATTTTACACCAATCCTGAAGGGAGTCCAGTTTCTAATGAAGATGCACCAAGACAAACCACTATGTGCCCTCATTACAAAGCCCAAGTAAATGGAGATGTGACCAGTAAGAAAGTCTTCCATTTGTTAGCATGACTGACAAATTTGTTCTTTCTATAGTTGAATTAACCAGTGGCATATATGTATTTACCATCACTGATTTGACCTGACATTTGTTTGTGTATATTAGCAAATTTTGATAGATTTTAATCCAGTGAAGTCAATAGAAACTCAAAAATGTAAAGAGAGTCACATTCTTGATTTTTGGTATCTTCAGTTTTAATAATGATGATTGAAAGGCACTCCTCAGTTTTAGAGTAAATTCAACCATCATCCCAAAAACACATCAATTTGATACGACATTCTGATGACCATTGTTTCTTAATATTACAATAGTTCAAAAGTAGCATAACAAACAAAAAGAAAGGATCTGCTGTAAATAAAATCATGAATGCAAATGGATTAAATTAGTCTAATATTATTTTTATATGATCATTTCTATTTATTATGTATTCATTTATTTACTACGTTATTAAAATTAGTTAACGTTCGGAAGAGCACAAATATCCAGTTAAACATTTGCTTATGAGTTTCAGCCAGTATGAGTTTGAGACGGGACACATGTAGTTTCCCCTGTGCATGTATTGTGCAGCTGTGTAATTCAGAGTTAAGGTACCCTTGGTGATCTTCGACGGTTTAAATATTACTGTCTTACTTTCACTGCCTTCTGCTCGTGTCTGTCATAACACATCAGAGACGATGCATTTAATGAAAAAAGAAACAAAAATATTTAATGCCCAATCACAAGTTTTAATAGTAATTTTGTTTTCAACTTACTATAATAAGGATGTACTAATACTACTGCAGTCATTAAAGTCAGTAACCATAAGAGGTTTACTGTGCAAGAGCATAGCACTGCTTTGCCTAGAATGTCCCTCATGTACAATCTTATGATCTCCCTGCTTTGGCTGCTTTTCAACATATTCTAATCTTTCACTATCTAATATGACACATAAGCTACCACTAAAATTGATGAAATGAAGCACTCTGTATGCAGAGTGTCTTTCTGTACACTGATCTTTCCAGACATCATTAATGAGAACAAGGAGTTGCTAGAGGTGAATTTCTCTTTGTTTTTTTTTTAAATACTGACACAAACCAGACATTTAAGTGCCACTGAGGAAATATTCCTTTGAACCGATTCTGCATCAAATACAGAAGTGATTCTGCTACAGTAATGGTTGGGATTGTGGCATAAAGCTCCCAGAGAAAGACTTTCTCTCCATATCTGATGGCCCAGACCTTGCATGCGGATGATGTCTCTGTTGCACGCAGATTACCACCCACGCCTAGCCCCTAATCCCCATTCCTGTGGCCAAACGCGTCGCTGCTATTACTCCTCCCCTTGGTGTTTCAAACATTTGCCTCCATTATTTATCAGCCTGCCTGTTTTTTAGGAGGTGGTGGGGGGTGTTCTCGCTTGGATTTGCTTTGCTTTTATGTGTTGCCCGGATATTTTGGCATGGGGAAGGATTCTTACTTTTGTAACAGTCAGGGTGAGTCAGTAAGTGATTGTGGGTTTTTCACAGGAAATAAAAACATTGTCTAGCTCTCTGTATGCTGTTAATCACAATTCTTTTCTTAAATTGATCACATTCTGCTAAAGTTTACATTGCTTTGTTTCTTTAATTTGCTCTTTTGTCCATCGTTACAAATGAGGAAATTGGTCTGACTGGCTCATACTGGAGTTCTTGCATAACTGGGGCTCTGCAGTAAGTAAGGAACCATGATGCATGTGTGCATTAGTTAATTACTTGGCAGTTGTTAGGCATACAAAAGTAGATATAAGTCCAAAATTACTTTTCTAGGGAACTTCCTAAATATCAGCATCAGGCTACATAATCAGATGGGAATTTCCATCAGTGCTTCTTTAACATGTAACAATAACACACGTAGTTTTCCTTATTACATCTTTGACAGAAGCTTTAGGTACAATTTCGCTCATCTGTCCTCAAATTATCATCCTGTGATGTGTTTTCTTTTTTGACACTCTGATCAAGGGCCTTTTGAAAGTTGCAATATTGGCTGAGTAAAAATAGATGCAGCTGTAAACGGCGTCAGAGAAAATGATTTAATTAGGAGGAGGTGAGATGTGAAAGTGAAAGACAGCAGCTGTTAGATGTAACACGCTCATCTGAAGGCAGATGCTCGCAGTTCATGTTGTCGCTGCTTCCCTTCGTGACCTGCTTGCCAGGCGGAGGAAACACACCGCGGGCTTGGCAGCCGAGGCAGCGGAGGTGTGTTTTATCAAACTTAATGATGCAGCATCTGTTCTTTTCTAAGACTTTATTTTGTTTCCTATTTGCAGAAGGACGGAAGGGATGGGAGATGGGATGGTGATCTATAGAACTGAAAATCTGTTTAAGCTACTTCTATATTTGTCATGACTGACAAATTCTCTTAGAGGAGTTATAAAATTAATTGAGTTTAAAATTTATGTTGAAACTATATAACCATGTTCCTTATTTTGTTGGGTTTTTTATGGTTTTCTTTTTATGAGACAACAATCACCACTTTTGGCACCTGCTAAAGTTTATCTTTTATAAACTGTGATTAATCAGTTTATTAAAGACAAACGTTAACACATTACATCTGACCGACAAAAGTATGTGAACTTAAAAGTGGATCATGCTTTGAAATCCTTCCTTTACAAGTTTAAGTCTGAAATTCTTGTTGTTGCTCCACATGCCTTCTTTTACACCTGTTCTGAGGTGCATCTGAGGGCAAACTCAATTTTGTTGCTATCGCTTTAAATTCAAATGAGCCATTTCACATCCCGACACAGTTCAGGTTCCACTCCATCCTGTTCAGCCATTTTTATAGTTTGATAGCAGACGTGTCAAACTACCCCGATGTTTGAAACATCAAGGGGAGGAGCTTCTAATTCCCAAATTGATTACAAGATGTCAACAACAGAAGGTAAAAATGGCAAAAACAGTTAAAACTGTCAACACGGTTCTTTCCTTCATGAGCTAAAAGCTAACACACAGCATTAAGTTAAGCAGAAGTCACGATGCTACCGCCGTCAAAGCAATGTCCAGGATGTCATATCAGCACACAATACATTGATGTCTAGACAGGGGCGCCGTATAGGGGAGGAAAGTTATGACAGTTCTAAGGGCCCCTGACCAACACGGGGCCCTCCACAATTTATATCTTTATTTTTTGTTCAGAGAAAACCTATTTTTTTTATTAAAGTTAAATACTGCACCTTGAATAAAATGCAACTACATAGCATTGTTTGAGAAGTCTGGATTGCTTCATGTATATTTTGCACATCGGTTTTGACCGTTGCTCATGGAGAGAGACATTTCAGTAATCTAAAACTAATAGAAAAAATTCAAGCAACCTACTTGCATACTGTATGCGGACTGTTGGATGTAAAATTCATGAGCAGTAAATGTTGTGCTAGTTATCAGTATTGGACCAAAGAAAGGAAGGCCGTTGCAAACCTTTAAAATTGTGACGCTTTTGATGGGTCAGATAGACTCAAAAAATTGTAATAGCAGCTGCGTGGGGGGGCCCAATTTAATTTTTTGTCAGTGGGCCCAAGATTCCTGACCCGCCCCTGTGCCTAGAATAAAGCTTGTCATTTTGGTTCTATTTGAGGTTACCGCTTTGCTGTGTCTGTCGTTTCCATGGACAGAAGGGACTGACTCGCCAATCAGATGAAGTCTTTTGGCAAAACCTTCCTGATACTGGCGCTGAAGCACTGGTCCTTGAAGTTTTTTGTGCAAACAGAGAGGTTTTTTCTCCCACTAATGTGGATACATTTCTAAGAAAAATACATTTTAACTTGGCACTTCAAAGGGGTTCTGATCTTTGGGGCTGGTGTAATAAATTGTGTGAGTTGTTACACCCAAAAACTGAACATTTTAACTCGTCTAGTTGTAGCTTTGGCATTCAGGAATTTGGACTACAGATTTGCTGCGAGAAGTAAAAATGACTGATTTGGTAGATTACTTTAGCCAGAAGTCCGTGACCTTGATTAATACTTTAGTAGTAAATACTGTGACATAATAGTTCAAAAACCATAATCGGGAATAGAGAAAACTGAACACAAACAAAATATAAAGATAATGCACTTTGAATGTTTTTTGGGTTTTAGTGACAGAGCACTACTGTGTAACCAAGTGTTTAATTAAACCCGTCAAATTGTTTTAAATTATTTTCAGTAAAAACATAAATGTTCTGTGAACTTCAGAGGTTCATCATTCAGAAGACCAAACACTGCAGATAGAAAGTTGTGAAAAAGAAGTTGAAATGTTATATTGGTGGAGAACATCCGGCGCTCACAGAGCAATACAAGAAGAAAGTGTGAGGCTGAAAATGGCTGCTGCTGAGGTTCAAATCCAGTACAAGAGTGACAAATAGAAAAACACAGCGCATTGGTCTTTTTATTGAACAATCGTGAGTCCAACCATAAACAACTCATGCATGTCATTTATACTTTATCGGACTTCTAGCTTTATTAATACTCAATATTTTGCTTAGTGACCATAGTTTCAAGTTGAAATATTTATCATGGTAGCATACCAGTTTCTGTTTTTGACAGCTTAAGTGGTTTACTATAATTAATTGTAACTCAAATAATATTTCTGATTGGATATTTTGCACCTGCATCTGATGTAAACCTTTCTCCTTTCTTTGCTTTGTCCCCAATATTTATGTGAGTGTTGCCTGGCATGAAGTTCTCCATTTATTTACACCATGCAGAAAATCTGATAGTGATTAATTGTGGAAAATACTTCAGTCAAGATAAAATTGTGGCTCAAATCCAGTTAAATTAAAACACCCTGTGCTTTTCTTGGCATTCAGTTAACATAGTGTCTCAGAAGTAAAAAGATTTATTAGTAAAATAAATTAAATCAAAATTAGGACAGGACTATATATCACAAATGTATTGCCATGACATCAGTGTGTGCAATATTAACAAACTGATATTGTCATAATTTACATGCTAATGTAAAATGGAGCTAGAGTCTTACAACATCAGATACTCACACTGGACACAATTAACATTTCGCAAAGGTCACAGAGAGTCAGAAGCACAGATGAGAAAAGACGGAAGAAGAAAATCATATTTCACAACTGATATTGTGCCAATATTTACCAAAATTATTGTCAGTGCAAGATTTTCAAATGTTGTTCAGATTTACTTCAAATGCAATATAATGTTTGTAGAACTTTAACTTATGTTCTTATTGTTTTTCTTCTTCAGTGAAACATCCTTTTGGCAGCCCTAACAAATTTCAGGATCCCTTCATGGAGAATCTACAAAGATCAGTTGAAACATCAAAAAAGGACAGGGGACATCGGAGAATCGAGCCTTCACAACACAAAGGTAGGCTCCATGGATGGCAACATTTAAACAAGCAATGAGTCTGAATATCAGAGCAACGGTCAGGCCATTAATGACTTTTGTCAACCCTTTTCAGACATGACACACACAAGATCTTCATCTCCCCCAGAGAATGGGCCTCGGCCTCCTGTAGAGAAAATAAAGAACTCTCTGCGCTCTGAGAAGTCATCAAGTCAAAGCCGAGGATCTCAGGAGCCCCATGGACAGTCGTGCAGTGCACAGAGTGGGGGACACATCAGAAAGACCAACGTTTCCCCAGGACGCAATGAGCAGGAGGGCAGCCACAAACACTGGGAAAAAGGAGGCAGCGGGAGCCAAAATAGGTCAAAGTCAACTTGGAGACCCATCAGGGAGGTGCTGAATGTAGACACTGTGCTGAATGAACTGGAGCAGCGACGGCAGCAGCAGCAGCAGCAGCAGGACAGCCCGCGGTGCAGCAAGCCTTCTTCCCTGGAGAGAGCGCGCACAGAACCAAGCAGAGAGCACGAACACACAAGAACTAGAGAGGACCGGAAACAGAAGTGCTTAATGACAATTTATGAGGACGAGCAGCGGCACGAGACAGAGAGCCACAGCTCCGTGGAGTCAGAGAGCAGAGCGGGCCAGCAGAGAGGAAGCCGACTCAAGGCCGTTCCCAAGACTCTGCTGCGCAGCGACACCTGGACCATTCAGAGGACAGAGTCGGGCTATGAGAGCAGTGATCGGCTCAGCAGTGGCTCTACCAATCCCGACTCACCTGGGGTTGATGGGTTTGGGCTCAGACCAGATCAGAGGTTAACACCTGAGATCCTTTTACAAAGGTAAGAGAGAAAAGTGTCATTCTGCAGTGGATTTAGTTTCACAGAAAAGTGCAAACATCGATTTCCCTTCAGTATTCGAAAGCAATACTAAACGTAGTAAAAAATCTGCAATAATAAGACATATACACACTCTACAAGAAAGAAAAAAGAATGCTTTCATGCCTGTGAGGTGGTTAGAACAAGAAGAAAGTTCTTCCTGGCCAGTACATTTCATGTTTAACAAGAACTCAAGTGCAGGACTCCTGGGAGGTTCTCCTTGGTGCCTCACACTGCAGCATTTGTTACTACATGAAACACTTCAAATTTTTGACAAATTACACAATAGCTTTCAGACACAAGGATATGATGTAAGAACAAAATGATGTCATTTTGAAACAAATACATGAGTAGGTGCAATGTTTATATTTAAAGTTAAAGTTAGAATCTGCATCCTCTGGAGAAAAAAACATGCAGACTGTTGTTTCAGTAATGCACTAACCATGCTAACATGGTTAGCATGTTAGCATGGTGTTAGCATAAAAAAGTGCTCATTCACACACACAGTGATGAAAGAACAGTGCTGAATAATTATTGACAACTCTCAGTTTTCTTATGTCCTCTTATTTTTCAGTCAGCTGCATCAAAGGGAAGCCAATGCAAAGTCAAGTATGACATCATCTCTTTCCCACAACGGTAAGCCCGAAGGTTTATTTTGCTTCAAAAGGGCTTGGAGCTGAGTAAAAGTCCCAGCTGATTTTAAACACAGTACGGAAAACCACAACAAAAGCATCAGAATAAAGCAGGTCTTGATCAGTACTGATCATACTGATTTGCCATGACGTCCTTCCATTTTCTACCCCTCTGATGACTATTAAGTACTGTATGTCAACCTACCTGATTGCATCTCAAAGTTCCTCATTGTACAAGTGACTATTCAGGTTTTCCAGCAGCACAATTCCAATACTAGTTAGGATTATTAGAGAGCAAAATTATTGTCTTAAGTAACTTTTCCAAACTTTTTTAAGGAGTTTATTCTGCATGTTTTATTCTGAAAACATGCATTTACACTATTAATACATTTGCATCCTTCTTCAATGGCTCTTTTTATTATTCTTTCATTTGCTTGTTTAATGCTTTTTTTCTGTGGCAGGTATTCGTTCTTTTTTTTTTCCGTCCCTTCACAGAAACCAAACAGCTTTCTTCTGGTATTTAGTCAGATTTAAGAGACATCAATTTGGGCTAAAAGTAAATTGCTGAAAAAGGAAACCAACTAATAAAATATGCCACCAACTTAAGATGTAAAACAGACCTCCTGATTTAAAATAGAGCAGAGCAGCAAATGTTTGGCAGGAAAAGGTGAGTTCCTTTTCTCATCTGTAACATCTGCAGAACCTTGTGGAAAATATTTAAAGCAAAGAAGCCAACACGTTCGTTCATTTAGTCTGATATGTACAAGTAAGATTTGCTTCCTGTGATGTTTAGACAACCTTATTTTCACTCCTATTTTTTAAGACTTGTAAGTTTTAGTGCGATCTACATTCAGTCCTGACTTTGTTTGTGTAACAGAAGATTGCTGAACATCTGGGTTGATTTCTGTGCCTGAACTTGTTATTTAACCTCCAGCCCCTGTCTGCCCGGCACTGGCATTAATCTGATGATAATCCCACAAAGCTCAGATAGCGCAGCTGGACATGGTCGCTGACATTGTCATAAATAGCATTCTGTTGCATGTACTGTCCTGCTCTATCTAAATGAATCAAGACTTTCTGCGTTAAGAGGTTATGGTCCCTTGCAAAAGCAATGCCCAGTATTTGAATCACCCTCTAAAGGGTTAAGTTGAAAACAAAAAAATGTTTAAGAAAATGTGCTTTTGAAAGGCAATAAGTCAGCATCAGGGTGTCTCTTGCTGTTGACAGGTCAGAACATTGTGTCTTAGAATGCCCTGCTGCCACCTAGTGGACTTAAAGAATACAGCATTTACTTTGTGCGCGCCTTTCTTACAGTTATGTAAGCGGATCAGGCTCAAATGTTTAAACTGTAATATTTTTGATGTTAGACCAAAGGTCACACATATGTCTTAGGGGAGCTCTGAGTTTATTCTCAGAATTCTGCATATTTTAGATCAAAATTCAGAGAAAAATTTGATTCATTCCAGTCACTAATCCTCATTTTCATTCATGTCCTTGTGATTATGAACAGAATGTACCTCTGATGGAACAAACCCCTCTGAAAGAGGATTTTAATCACAAATATGTTCTTTTGTACATTTTCATTCCTTTATTTTTCCCTTTTTCTCCCTTTTTTAGGTAAACATCCAACTAAACCTCAGGGGAACCACGATCAAGTTTTACTTTCTCAACTAAAGTGCAGTCCAAGTTCAAGGTAATGTTCTTAAAATGATAGGGTTTTATTTTAAAAAATGTGTTGGTAATTATCGTTTATTTCTAAATGATGACTGACTTTCAACTGTGGACTTTTCCATTAGATCTTCAAAAATCTTTATTTACAGCACTCGTTGTCCATGTCGTCAATGCCGGTAATGATGGTTAAAAAAGCCATAAAATAAATGAATATGTTATTGCTGTTGTGTCACTGTACAGTGGTGGAATACAAATAGATTTGTATTTGTTAAAAACTTTGTGATGGCCTGTTATTTAAAATCCTGCAAAAATCCAAATATATACATGTGTTCAGTTTTAAGATGACAAAATATACAATTACCGGTGAATTACTGACACATTTACATGTCTGTATTAAAATGTATTTACCTGCTTTTTCTTTCTTGTAGACAGAGATCAAAACACACATCCAACACCTCTAGGAAAGCAAAGGGTTCAGAGAAGAGCTTGACTGGTTCAGAGAGTCGGCAGAGTGAGAACCAGGAGCCGACTACCTACAGAGGGCACGGCGGGGAGAACACAACCCCGAGACACATCACAAAGACCAGCAGCTCTGAGTGGAACAGCTCAGACGATCTTGTTCTCTCAGAATCCGAGGACAGAGAAAGCACTTACTTATCCAGTAATAGTGAGGCCGTCACCTCTGACTCCCCGTGCCCTCACATTGACCTGCCATACCACCCGCCTAGCAGCGCGACAGCAGAAACTGAGCTCTGTGCAACTGGGTCGCCTCACCTTCAACCCAACCCGCAGGCCTCTTTGGTCCACGGCGAAGCGAGCCACGCTCCATTTCGCCCCCGAATGCTTCAGGAGCCCTTTCCATCGAGCCCTCGCCTCTCTCCCTCGTCCTACATAAGCCCCAAAAGGAGGCCTGACATTTCGAGCCTCCGAACCTTTTCTGATGCGAGCTCAAAGTCGGGCTCGGACCCAGAGAGGAGCACTCAGTCGTCATGCGAGAGCGAGGAGAGACTGACGGGCAGCAGAGCGGATGAGGCGGCACAAGCTCCAGAGGTTTCCCTGACGACGTACTTTAACGTGGACAACTGCATGACGGAAACGTACCGCCTCAAGTACCACAACCAGAGGCCTCTGGTCCTCTCTGCCACAGTGCCAAGGACAGCTGCTGAGAGTGAGCGCAGAGATAACAGCCACACACTCCCCAGTGACGCACACTCACATGACGTGCCAAAAGCCCGACCTGAAACAAGTAAGACTTAGAAAAAAAACTATTCAAACAGAGCGAAATAGCTACATAAGATAGTTTTCTGTTATTCTGATCAGCATATGCCCAGAGAACTTTCATAAAATACATTTTTAACAACAGAGATCTCATCTTTCTTTCTGCACAGGCCATAATAGCAATAAACCCACTGCAAAATGGAAGCCAGTGACAGCCAAAGGACTGGATGAACGAGGTTTTTTATGAGTGTTGACTTGGTAAGTTTTGTTTACATGGACGGACAGTACGACTGGATGCCAAAGAGTTCACAGAACGGAAAAATGTTCAGATGCCCCTGACGTCTCCAGACTGGGTGGAATTTATTTATGCAAGCTTGTCACATAAATACAACCTACTTCTAAATGCTGTAGTGTGTTGTTTGACAGATTATCAACTAACACATGTATCGTCCACTGTCCCGTGGTGTTAAGAAAATGAAATCTGTTTTCAGTTTGCACAAACCATTGTTTAGTTTTTAGTTATTTTTATGACACATCATGGTAGCTTTATGTCATTTAGTTTCATTGGTGTAGGAGCTCTGCTAAAGTGCTAAAGGCTGGACGGAGCTCAGACAACAGTGAAGGCCAAATGTTTTCATACCCCTGGCATATTTAGTTTTAATGATATTTTTAATAAAGGTATTTGTTAGGAAATATGAACGATAATACAGTAACGAGAAATATCAATTTGAAAAAAATGATCATTTACTTATTACAGGTAAATTATTTTTCATGTTCCCACTAGTATTTTTGACAATTTATTTCTGGTGTTGAACTCCAAGTCTTGGAGGATTAAAGGCTTCCTGGCGTCAGTCTGATCTCTAACTAAATATTCTCTTTCAAATTCAATATGTTGGTAAAATTAAGAGTACTAAATTTGTTAGGGGTTTAAAAACTCTGGTATTAACTACACAATGGGGGGAATATTTGATCCCCTGCTGATCTTGTTAGTTTGCTCATTTGCAAACAAATGAACAGTCTTTAATTTATTTGGTAGTTTGATCCCAGTGTAGAAGGACAGCATGTCAACCCGAAATACATAGTTACTAACTAGTTGTTTTTCTGCTAAGGGAAGTAAAAGATTGTTCCTTCAATAAATTAAAATTAAACACTGGGTGGACAAAAGGTTGTTGGCAGTTGTAGCACTAAGGCATACTTTTTAGTTGGTCGCAAAGTCCCCACTCATCTCAAGGGACTTTGTCCCGTTTGGTCATGAAAAAAACTCTTAATTTTCTTGGGATCTTGGCTTTTTCTTGGCAAGTCAAAGATTCAGCTCCCTCCAGATTTTACAGATTGCAACCCCAATGTAATTCTTCTTTAGACACTCCTTTGTTACCGTTGCTGTATGTTTTGAGTTATGTTTTGTGGGCAGCACCGCGGTGCCATTATTAGCACTGTTGTCTTGCAGCAAGAGGCTGGGGATTGCATGGAGTTTGCATGCATCTCATTGCACGCTCTCTGGGTAATTTGGCTTCCATCCAAAGTCCAGTGAAAAGCATGGCAAGTTAATTGGTCTCCCCCCATTGCTCTTAGGTGTGTGTGCATGGTTGTTTGTCCTGTTTGTGTTTTCTGGTGATCGACTGGTGACCTGTCCAGTGTGTCTCACAAACATTGACTGCCACCCTCTGCAATCTGGCAAGGATTCCATAGGAATGAAAGAATGGAATTTATTTATTAAGACTCCATCCACTCTGTCATGTCATCATTTCTAAGTCTATGCAACTAAATGCTTCTTGATGATGGTCTTGAAGCTCATTCCTGCCTTAGGCACAGCTACTGTCTTCCTGATGTCCTTTGAGAGCTGTTTGTCCTGTAACTGGCGAAGGACAGGTTGGTATGGTACAATCTGATTCTACAGTCAGGTGTCCTTGATACACACAAAACATTTAAATTGGGATTATTGATAACTGTTATTGATTAACTGATGAATTTCTGTCAAATGACCCCACAACCCAGAATTCTGCCTTGCATCCTTTTTTGGATCAAATACTTATTTCACCCAGTGAGGTGCCAATCATTAATAACATCTATATAAAGGTTTTGGCTAATATTCTGTCTCCACATTAAAGTAAAATTGCAGTTAAATTAAAGACTGTTCATTTATTTGTCAACAGACTAACATGATCAGAAGTGGATTGATGTCTAGAGGTAAAGTTATAGATTATCAACAGATGATGCTGAAATCTGTACAAATATTCTGCAAAGAGGGACAAATCTGTGTATTAAACATATTTTATCCAACTGTCAAGTTTTTTCTGTAGAACAAATCCTGGTTTAACTCAGCAACACAGCTGTCAGCAGAATATAGCGGGCAATTCTTTTTTGTCAGAATCTGGGCAGCTCACTAACTTTATGCACACTGGGGATTTTTTTCACTGTCACTAGATAACATACGCTGCAACAGTCACTCATTGTAAGTTACTGATTTGTTATCGTTTAGCTGATATTTTGCGACATTTATATGTTAATGAATGACTGTTGGCTGCCCCAAAGCAGACGGCCTCCACTGCTGTAGAAATTTACCAGAGAAGGTTCTGGTTTGGTCTTTATCTTTATATAATTAAAAACGAAAAACACTTTTGCTTCATTAAAGTGTAATTTTGCATGACTGCCTTCAGTTTGTGGTGATCCATAAAGTCATATTAGCTTAAGAATCTGGGGCTCAGTAGCAGGGGCAGCCCTCAGGCTATTCACTACAACTTTTCTTTTGTCATGCTGGTTCTTCTAATCCATTTTTCTGTATTTTATCTTGTCTTCCTCCTTAAAGAAATCCAAACAGATTTATATTTGTAGGTATTTTCATAATGTACCGGACACATCTGACATCATTACTAACTATACGGCTCAACACACTGGTATTCCTATTCATAACAGTGATGTTATGAAACCTGCATGTGGCCTTTATAAAACATACTAGCTGTATGTGCAGCATGAGCATGAAAATGCTGGATTCTTGAGTCCTCTTATACGGGATTCTATCTAATTGTAAGGAATCAATTTATTAAAAAGCAGTTTGTAATCATAACTGATCTGGGAAGTTGAATGGTCTTTGTTTGGGGTTTTTGTTTTGTTTTGTTTTGTTTTTTCTCTTGCTCGCACAACAATACAGTCTGTTGTTTATGCATTTGAAAACAGTTTGCTGGAAACCTACTAACTGACCAGGACAATATGCATTCACCAAAAATTATTTTCAAATGAGTCCTAATGCACATGTTGGTGTTTTACATCTGTGTAATGTGTTCATTCTCAACATTTCCAAGAACATATAAAAATCTATGTTGTTCTACTTCCAGATAAATATATCTATAGATACATATCTTTTATGCTCATCACAGTGTATGGTCTTTTCCTACACATTGTGTCATTTATGTTTTCCTTTATTTGCTTTTATCTGTTCTTGGTAACCTTTGTTCAGGTTATTTGTTCCATGAGTTTATTGAAGCAGTAAACCAGTGGGTGTGTGTGTGTGTGTAATGTTTATGCTGTCAAATACTAAATGATAGCCGATTCATTGTGGGAGCTTAGTCATTTTAGCAAAAATATGTCCGATTTGCCCTCCTAATGATTTATTGTTTTATTGTTCAGAATCTGATTCAAAGACAACAGCTTTGGTTGCAACCTTTTGCACTGAAAAACATTAAAAAGTGAAATTTCACTGGCTTTGAACTAATAGGTTACTTATTATACTGCAGTTATGATCAATTGTAGTAATAATGTTGTCTTTTTAATTGATTTACTGCACAAAGAAATGATTGTTTATTGGACAAGTTCAAACTAAACCCAGATAGTTGTCAGAGTACATAGAAGTTTTCTTTTTTTCCATCTCTTTTATTTTTTCCTCGTTCTGCTTTACATTCTGAATGTTGCGTCTTTTGTTGTATCAGCTGTGCCTTGACATCTTCAGTGCAATATGTCTGTTTTCCTTGTCTCTGTTCCAATAAACCACTTTTAGGAAATAACGCAGATAAATGAACAGACACATTTGAATCTACGGTGTGTTGCACAAGTATTTCTACCCGCTTAGCCTTTTGCAAATTTTGTTGCATTACAACCAGAAGCTCAAATGTACCTTATAGTCATTACAGCTGCAAGTATTTTGGGGAAAGTCGCCAACGGATTTACACTTCTCCATGTAGGTAGTTCAAGTTCAGATTAAAGAAGAAAACATATAACCTGATTTTTAAATCTACCCACAGATTCTTAATGGCTCCACGTTTTAATCTTTTTTAAAGATTATTATCTTGGATTGTAAAGGTTGCTGACCCATGTTTTAGGTGAACCTCCACCTAGTGATGCACTGTCTGCAAGATGTTCAAAACCAGGATATTATTTAATTACCAATTCTTCTTCAAACTTCTTCACAACTTTCTCAATGACCCGTCTGCTGTGTTCCTTGGTTTTCATTCTGCTTTTTGTTCTTTAAGGCTCTCTAACAAATCTCTGAGGCCTTCACAGAACAACTGAACTGGATTTGATTTAAGGTCGAAAGTCACATTTTTACTTCTATGTCGCAAAAGTTTTTTTTTGTCTTCTCCACAGTTATGCACTACTTTGTGTTGGTCTGTGTCACAAAATCCTAATGAAATACGTTAAAGTTTCAGTTTTGTGACAGAATGTAAAAGGTTCGAAGCTAAAAGGCAAATTACATTTTGTTGCATGGAAACAATTTTAAAAGCACTTTTATTCTGGATGGCTCCAGTCATGACTGCAAGTAGCAAAATCACGACGTTGACAAAGTTTGTTAACTCTAAAAGTGCAGAGAAGAAATCTGCAGCACCCACCTCATTTCAAAGGTTGGTGCTAAATCCTAATGGATAATAAATGCATTTTGTTTCTTACAGTTTAATCAAATTATTGTAATTGTAAGGTGCATCTTATACTCATGGTCTATAGTCTTCAGTTAGAGACTTCACATGGCGTTCTCCTCCTGAGTCCCATACAGCCTGAACCAGTCCAAGATTGTTTGAGATCCTAAGCAGGATTTGATTATCAAGCCAGAATTCACCTTATTATATTTCTTTAACTAAACATGATACATAAATTGTGGAGACGAGGTTATTTATCCCACTAATCGACTCTGTCATGTCTGGAGCACAACGTTTCAGTGTTTTCTAATGATTAGTTACGTTTTACATGAGACATGATTCCTGCGACAATATAGTGTGACTATAAATAATGATCATTTTCTGCTGCATACATGATAATTCAATTTGCCGGTTCTTTTCGATGTATACAAATTTTATTAAAATTTGATACTCATACACCTTTGAAATAAAATTATTTTGAAGTAGGCTCTTTATTGACAAATGTAGCTAAAAATGTTAAGTTTGTGAGAGAAGTCAAGTCCTGCAGAGGAAACCGGGGGAGCTCTCCATGCATTGATAGATGGTGTTACTGTAAAACATGCTGTATCTTTTATCCTGTGTTTTAAACACACAGAGACATAATCTAATTGCCCTGTTTAGCATCAGCGTCAACAATCGAGGGCTAAAGAGGACATTTTCCACATTATGTGACAGCTCTTATCCGATCTTATCCAGGCTCGTGTCCACTGGTGTTAGTCATCAGACAACATACAAGAGTTTCCCTGGATCTCCCTTCATGCCTCTGTGTGGTCTTCATTAAGCTGTTGATAATCCACTGCATGCTTTCTGACATGTCCAGTTGCAGATTCATTTGAAAAATGCTATTGTTAAATCTGTCTACACTTTCTACTTTTGGAGATAATATATCTTTATTTTTACTTATTGTTGAATAAAGTTTTAATTACCGCACCACTCCTATATTAGTCACCTTCCTGTGTTGTGATTGCACACAAAGCTCACTTGAAAAGTATGTTTTGGGTTTTTTTTGTTTTTGTTTTGCAAAAACAGAGAACCGGCTGTTCTAATTTTATTAATGCAGGTATAAAAATGCATCACAAATCTGGCACTTTTGAATATTGATGTATGTGACAGTTCAACACAATACTGTACATAATTTCATAATTCACTTTGTTTAGTAAAGAAGACGGGTCTAACTCCTCTTGAAAATCCTCTTTGCATCCACACCTTCGTAGTTGTAGCTCTGTTGAAAACACAAATATGAAATTTTGTGTTAGATCTCACATACCAACATATAATTTAAAAATATATCTCCATTGTTTTACAAGTGTTCAGACACTGCAGTGCTAGTATTGGCATGGAGGCATACGATCAAACTCTACCTGAACGAGTTCATCTCCTTGGATGATTCTGACTGTTGTCAGCTGTTTTCCATTGTCCTTCCTGTTGAAAACCCCCTTTAGTGTGTCACCCTCCATTTTCCAAGCACCCTGTGGTTCAACACATGACCAAAAAGATCTCATATAAAGGTGTAGTCTTAACATATGTCAGCTGTTTGGGCAGAAAAGTTTGAGCTGAAATTGATGCGGCTCTATTTTTTCTTACTGATAGTTCTGTTCCATCTGCCAGGCTGTAGTCAAAGTTGACTCCCAGGGTGAAGTTTATTTCAATGTTGCGGAAATTGCTGCTCTCCTTCACATGAAACTTGTCTCCAGTCTGTTCGATGGTGATCTTCAGGTTGTCATGAGAGGCTAGCTTCCTCTTCACCATGTTTACTCCTGTCATCAGACGCATTGAACATGTTCAGTGGGTTATAAACAAGTACTTCCTTTGTGTCTTTGAAGAATGGAAGTACGAGTTCAAAAGCCAAGTCAGGAACTAGAAATTGCAATCAACAGTTTGCAAATAAAACTTAGATGACCAAAACTTGGCTTAGTCAGTCTGTAATTAGTAGTTTACCATTTGTATATAAGTACCTGAATTTTATCAGTCCTCCATAAAGTACCTCATCAATTTCTGTGAATATTAAGGTCACTTCTTTACCTAAAAAGCATCTTTTTAAACAGACTGGTACTAGTTATCTCCAGTCTGACAAAGCTCACCCATTTGTTCCATAAACTTCTCATAGTTTTCACTGCGATCAACCTTCCAGGTGCCGTTGAAGGTCATGTTGACTGCTTGAGGCGAGCTGGACCACTGTGCAGAAAGGAGCGTCCTACTGCGAGTGCGGCCCTCCTTTTAAGCTGCGTACGCTCTTATCTCGTCATCTGCGTGATGATGTGGCCGTTTAAAGCTCAGGTTTTTTCAAGGCATTATCCACAGCAAACATTTTATGAATTACTGAATGCTTGGCTTTCTTGCTGAATTTGTGTGTGTGTATGTTTACATAGGGTGGTGGCATTGTGTGTTCAGCAAACTATCACATATCAATGGAAAATTACGGCAGGTGTGCCTGTAAACTTTTGTTCTGTGTCTGACTATTGAGGGGAAATTTAAGGAGGGGACCTCAATGGAACTGGCTCCTAAACTTTTTGCAACCGTCTTGGTAAACACTCGTGTCAACTCAAAAATATTTTAAAACAGAAACACAGCAGGACTTGGACTTTAAGTTTGTTGTTGGAATAAGAAAAAATATGATTGGTTCAAAGGTGTGATTTAAGCACAGTGTCATTTTTACACAGAAGATTTCTCCTTTTCAAGATGAAAAGACTTAATCGCTCAGAATTTGGATTTCCATGTTAGAAAGTCAAAACATGCCCAGCTATATCAACTACCTTGAACATAAAACTTAGTAATAAAAGCATTCAAACTAATGACTGAACTATTTGTATTCACCTCTGGTTATATGCTTGACCTCAAATGTACATAACCTGTTGCTACAGTGTTTGAAAATCTCAACTATTAAAGGCAATGGATTGGACTAGAAATGATCAGCAGCACACGATTCCACTTCTCCTCACTATGCTGCTCTGTTTAGAAGTTTTAGATTAAATTACTTTTTTGCTGGTGTATTTATTGATTTTGCATAATAAATAGCTTGTTTTTGTAATTGATACCAACATTGCCTGTAAGTACCACTAAAGGCAACCCAATTTCCACCACTGGTGTTTGTACAATCATTTGAGAAACACAGTACTAAATGATGCAAATATATTTTTTATCTATCATTAAGTCTGACTGAATTTAATCCTCTTTTTAATGATACTATTCAATCAAGTTACCAAAGCTCTTCACATAACTGTTTTGTTCATTGGTTTAACTAGTCATACCCGTTCTTCAATGTCTTTAACCTAAATCTAACAATTACTGATAAGGAAGGTCTTTGATACTTAAAGCTATCACCACACAAGAGCTTACACAGATATGTGGTCTAAACTAATGCTAAGATTTACTCTAAATTAATCCAAAAACTGAGGCCAGTGAAAGTACATTCTTTGTTGCGAGTTTGACTGAGTTGGGGAATGTACTTGGTGATTTCCAGTAGCTGTTTCAGGAAAACTGAATTATGTACACACAACTTCATGTCTCCAAATCAAATGAAATAGAGTGTTTTCATTGAAAAGACACAAAAGAGGAGAAAGTGGCCAAATACATTAATCAATTGCACTGACACTGAATTTGCATAGCAGTTACAGGTTGCAGGAACAGAGATTTACACCTCATAAAGAGATGATTAAAGTCCTTCACTTGTCAGGGATTTCTATCTTGTCCCTGATAGCTTGTCAGTCTTCTTTTTTATTGGAGTTCCTTATGTTTTTGTTCAGTGTGACATAAATATGTCAATATCTGCACTTTTATCAAAAAGAAGACCTTTCTACCTTGACTGGGGTGATTAAACTAACAGTTAAGCTTGAGACATACTTATCGTTAACACGTCATATCACAAGCCGTTTATCTGTGCCTGAGTATCAGTTTTTTATCAACTGTCTATCACTTTTGCTAGAGCAGAAAAAATGATAACATGGCTGTATAAAAAAGACACACGTCCCTGAAGGACCCAAACTCTTTAGCATGTAATCAAAGTTGCAGAACTGTAGAAAAACTGTAATTGTAAAGAATTGTTAAGACACCATGTAGTTACTTTAGCTATTTAGCTAAAAAAAATATAATCTCAAGATAAAAGGACAGATTACTGTGGTGCTTGAAGATTTATGAGTCTATGCATATTAATTTCTATTACTGATCAGAATTTTATTCAATTAATCGGACACATTTAATATGTCTGATAAAATGCAGCACAAGGTAATACGAATGCTTGATCTACAATGTGTGTCATTATATGTAATGATTGCCTATTCTTCATTTGATGTGATGTTTCTATCATTTATTATCTTATTTTGTAAGTATGTCAGCACTGGTGCCTGAAGCCTTGCCAGGAGGGGGCAATGTAAGAGATTTTAGATGTCAAGGGTTCAAAGGTAAACTAGGGTTAAATGAAGTAATGTTCTTTGGCAACATGCTGGAACAATAACACTGATTTTATAGCCTTAGTTCAGCTAGTGAAGACAGATAAATTACAACTTTGTTTAGAGAGAGTTTTAACTTAGAAAATCATAAACTAAGAAGACCAGAGTTATTTTGCAGTATTTAAAAGTTTCTTTCCACCCAGAATTCTTCCAGCGTTTTATCTAACCCACCTGAAAAAAACCCCACAAGTCAAAGGCCGTCTTACTGTCCTTCTAGGAGTGAAGGGAAGGAGAAATGATTGGACTCTTATCGTTTACAGTTTAATTAGGGGATTTTTTTTAATAAGCTATGGGATTAAATTAACCTTAGAATGTTACACTTTTGGTTTAGTTTTTCTCAACAGAATCATGGAAGCAAAAGACAAGCCAGAAATATTGTGTAATTCCTCCCCAGCCAACATAGATGTGCCTGAACGTTGAAATTTCTTTTATTATAACTGTGAAACAGAATATATCCTGATTAGATAACCCTGACAGAAAGGTGAATGACTACATATAATAAACATGATGTTATGGATTTAGATTTGGCCACTCCTAGACATTCACTTTATTGTCTGTGTCTCCTTTGCTGTGTATTTACATTAGTTTTCTGATAGACTGAATCAAATTATTCACCAATTTTATTTTACATTCCTGTGAAAAGTTTCCCCATATCATTATTATGCCAGCACCATTCTTCATGGTGAAAAGCGTAACTTTGTGGTGAGGTGCAGAATTTGGTGTTCAAAAGCAACATTTTGTTCCAACAGACTGAAAAACCTTCTTCTTGAAGTCTCTATTACTTGGGACACATCAGCTTTTTAGTCTCTGGTAATTTAATAAGTTGATAACAAAGCAAAGCTTGGAGAAGTCATTACTTTATGACAATGAAGTAATTGTCATGAGTACTTAGTAAGTGTCAGGTACCAACTGACCAGTCCAGTGGTGGCAGCATCATGTGAGGGTCTGTCTTGGTGTGAGTGTATTTGCAAAGTGGATGGAATATGTCAGGAAAGAAGATGATGCCCCAATTCTAGATTTTCACCTCAAGTCGATATCTGAGACATGGACAAAATTGAGCTTTCCAACAAGATTAAAAGTCCAGTCCATAATCGGTCCTAGAGTTGACCAAGCAAGCTAAAATTATGCTTTAGGAATGACCCTGACCTCAACTTGAAAATGGTTAAGCAATGCCTTAGAGTCAGGTCTATGCAGAAAAACAAAATTATTTATATTATTTCTTATAAGAAAAGTGATATTCAGCATAAACTGAGTGTGGTGTGCCAAGATACATTTAATCAGAAAAACTGTGGGCATTTATAAATATTTGAGTCTGTGTGTATAATTATGACTTTGGGTGATTAGAGATAAACTACTATAAATTCAAAATTGGGCACTCAGTGGGCTATTTGTTTTTGAAATACCACAATTCCACCCTATGGACACTTTTTACTGAAGCTTAATGCATCATGGTTGTTTTTCATAATGAAACAATATTGATCTATTTTATCATGTGATTTTCAGATCATCCACTAGATGGAGAACTTTAAAAACTATTACATGTTTAAAAGCAGGTATGGGACTGTCTTACAAAGCAAAATTGCCTCGTTCTAATGATGACCACGCTTTAAATTATCTTGTTTATGCTGATATTTATACTTGTAAAGTTCTGAAGTTACAAATAGGTTTTTTTAAGTAATTTTTAAGACATGTTTTGTAGCCCCAAGACCAAATCAGTTTTTTTTTTTTTAGAAAAATTCTGATTTGGTCTGGCACAAAAAACTGTAAGAATATTTTAAATGTATTGGAAGTAAATCATTAAAAATACATCAAAATAATAATAATACAAATAATACATGCATTCAACATATAAAACACACACATTTTTACTTTATTTATTAAAATAATGAAAGCAAATCAGCAGATTCAAAGTAAAATGTATTTATTTTTCAATTTTACAAATGATCACTACTTCTCAAATAACTTTTTTTGCCTAAAAGAATATATACCAGGTAAAATAAAACAAAAAATAAATATATACTAAGACATTATTTGTAGGATACTGAGAGATTCTGTTCAGCTGTATTATTTTACAGCAACAAATATAAAATAAGGGACATTAAGGAATAATGAGGCAAGTGAAGAAAATATATAAAACTAGTATTAATGTTTATTGATGATGCTACCTAAATATTTATGTGAAACACATAATAATACACTTTTTTTATTTGTGACTTAAAAATAACCTTTTATCTTGTATCGTCTGCTTACAGTTTTCTTGCTAAACTGCAGATGAAAACAAAAACAGAACCTTCCACATCTAGATTTATTTTCATCATCATTGTCGTTTCTAAATGTAAAACATACATGAGGCAAATAAGCTGTTCTGAATGTAAACTGTAAATTTTTTGGCAAAATCACAAGTCATATGAGAATACCACCAACATTTGGCACACTAATATTGTCTGGGTAATTTTAAATGTTTAGCTTACAATTTACCTATTAGCGTATAATACTTTATCATAAAAAATTTAAGATAACTTGAATGTACCAAGCTATATGATTTATTAACACTGCACAATTCTAAAACCTATAGTGAGGTTGTAATGGATCAGGTGTGTGGAGAAAATGGAAGGGTGACAATACAAGTTCAAATACACGGAAACACTTTTTTTATGTATTAAAAATATTCATACTTCTATACCTATATTAATTTTAACGTTCCCCTCACTCATTTTCATCAGAAGTTTATAATAACACCACACTTTACAGAGCTGAAGTCCTCTCTGAGCAACACTCAGGGTTTTTATGTTTACGGTTTAAGTGCCGGAGGCTCTGTGTCGTTGGTCTTCCTAGAAAGAAACCACACCCTCATCGGCTCCTTCTTTCCTTTCATGGTGACGGGGCCGCGGTACTCCAGATGAAACTGGGGGTCCGCGTTCTCCGCAGACTGCAAGCACCTAGAGTACAACGTCAACAACCACACGCCATGTTTATCTCTGGCTCTTGTTTTACATACACCTTGGTCTGTTATATCCAACATAGAATTATTATAATCTGTGTGCAGCTTAAGGGATAATTCCCTCACAAAGGTAGAGTTAAAACTAGATGAATGTATTAACGAAAAGGTTTTAAAGAAATGTGTGATGTTACATCAAACTACGTTATTATCAGTTATTAAGTTATTATCAGTTAGACATACAGTAGATTTAAATATTTGATTTCAGTTTTTCTGTTTTGGCTACTAAAATTCAAGCTTGTTTTGTAGGACTTTGAAAGATGGCTGGTTCCTACAGATAAATAATAGAGGATTACTAAGACTCACCTGTAAGTGTATTCTGAGACATTAATTTTTCCTTTGTCTCCTGTCGTCTCAGTTCGACTTGTTAGGTTGACCGTATTTCCAAAAAGGCAATATCTGGGCATCCTCTGGCCAATCACACCTGTCACCACCTCTCCAGTGTGGATCCCAATTGTGATCTTGAACAAAGACGATAAAAATCTATGACATCAAAATATGTTCCTAATAATTTGACCAAAGTGTAAAAACACAACAGGACAATTTCAGCTTCTGGACAAACTGTAGAGTATTACAAACATGAATACTTGCTTTTTTCAAAGTCAAATTTATTTCCTGAAAAACTGAAAAGGGTGTTGTTGTTGTGCCGGTTTGAATCCCAGCCTGTTGACCTTTGCTGCATGTCTTCCCCCTCAGTCATAACCAACTTTTCTGTGAATTCACTGTCAGATAAAGGCCACTAGAGCTAAAGAAATCTTTAAAAAAGAAAAAAGAAATGCAGAAAAAATGTCTCAAAACATTAAAAAGCATTAAGATAAAGAAGGGTTCAGGTTATATTAGGTTTGCAAACAATTATTATAATTCTCTTGCCTTTTAAGTCTGTTCACACAACTCTTAGCTTTCAAATGAAAAGGTGCAACATTTAGTGGGTGGATATAAGATTCACTCTGCCAGGAATTTGTGCTCCATGGACAAAATTAGAAATGATCTCAGTTTTTCTTGAGATAATTGCCTTTAAATCTGCAGGAAGGACAACTTAGAGGCTAAGATTTATCCTCAGAGCTGTAGGCTCTTCCCAGTGCTTGTTTTCCATAAAGCATAGATGTGCTGTGAGTCTGGGACGAACAAGCATCTATTTTCGTCGCCAGCATCATGCGATGACTTGCGCGAGCTCCTGCTACATAAACTGGACTCATCTTCTTGCCAGAGCCACATCGTACAGTAAACATGCTTTCATTACCTAGATATTATTTTACAGTGGAAGGTTTCAACAGTCAAAGTTACAACAACAATTGACATCAGTCCATTATATAAATGTTTTAGTTTCCCACCAACCTGTTATTACAATGCAAAAATATGTAGAAAAATATCTGGATGCATAGATATTCAAAAGTTAATTAAAAAAATTAATGAACAGTAGAAAAACCAAACAGAGCTCCAGAGTGTTTGTATCATCTATGCCAAAGTTAACAGATGCATTGCTAAAAAAGCTGCAGAAATAATTAAATATATGCAGGAAAACAGACGGACAATCATTAAATTATGTGCCAAAACAGACAACCTGTTTCACCAACGCAAAACCATTTCACAGAGAAAGAAAACCCACGTACAGTCCAGCCTACTGTTAGTAAAAAAAAAAAAGTGCCAATTTATTATACTACATATCTAATACATCATGTAGTCAGCTGTTAGCACTCTAGATAAAGATGTGTAAAACCTTTCAAATAAATCCATCCTATTTTACAGTTCAGTGTTTCCCTTAGGGACTTGGGCTTTTCAGGGCTGAGGGGGGGATAATATTTTTGAAATGCACATATTGATCAACCTTGATTTAGTCAATTTTAGGCGATCGACAATGAGTCAATATTTACATTAGAAACTGACCTTATCCATCAATCTTTTCTACCACCACTAGGCTCTGAGAGAGGGATATTCTTAACAATAATCTGCTTACTGTTGCCAACTTTCCAACTCATTCGGTACAGAAACAAATGGGTATAGGCCAAAATCAGTCACTCCGTTTTCAATATCGATGATCGGCCAGAAAACTGCAATCAATGCACTCATACTTTTTTTTCATGACAGCAATCAGTTTTGTACACCAATTGATTAATGATCATTAACACAGACACAATCTATTTAACACTTATTGCAGAAGTGCTGAACATGTCTTGAATATGTCTGCATATTGTACTGAGCATTCCTAAGGGGAAAAAATTTAAATGTTCTCTATTCATCTTCCATGAACTGTATTTATTTATCTCTTAAATAAATCTATTTTTTCAACTGTATCTGTCCATCTCCCTCTTGCTCTCTCTAACTACAGTCTGTATGTATTTTCTTTACAAGTTCAGTGCTATAGAACCAGGCAGGGTATTTCCCCTATAACAGCCAAACCAGGTCAGCACCTTTTATTAGGTGATGACTTGATTTTTGCTGTGTCAGGGCATTGGTACTTGCGCTGGTTCTACCTTTGCCATACATATCATGATGCTGATTTTTAGAAGGGGCACCAGAACAAAATTTTTCTGCCCTTCAGTCACAAATATAACTTAGTTTGCAAAACATTGTCATTAAACTGGAACTGTGTGCATTGACTAAACTTGAAAAAAATAATGAAAATGTGAAAGAGCCCACTGTAAAGTATGGTGAAGGAATCTGTGACGCTGTGGGGCTGCTTCTCTACCAAAGGTCCTGGGAAAGTTTCTAGAGTGTATGGTGTTATGAATGAATTAAGTTACCAGGATATTTTAAATAAAAATCTATCAAACTGGAACAAACAGAAACACCAGTTGTTATTTAATTTGGTATTTTTTGGGGGTTTCTCTAGATGTTTCAGGGTAATAACACAGGAATAAAACATCCACTTATTTTATGGCTTTTTACACACTTTTCCCACAGGTACTAATAAGTGTAGAAGAGTTTGGCAAATTATCTAAAATTATTTCAAAATATCATTTTAGATAATATCACCAAATGTCACTCAACATTTTTTTTTGTTGAGTCTTAAAATCGTCTTCTATGGTTCTGCCTCTGAAAGTGTAAAGCATAGTGTATGAACGCTTAGCTGCATATTCTGTGAGATTTCAATATTATTTTAATATTTTCTTTTCTTTATCACACCTGAACTGGCTCATCATCCACTTTGACTTGTCCTGCTATCTCCATCATATCAAGGGCAAGGTGGCAGATGGACTTGGCATGGTGGGTGCAAGGCTCTGGCAAACCGCTCACTGTCATGTACTTATCACCAACTGTTTCCACCTGTAAAAGACAGATAATTTCCCATTTAAATGTGGCATGATAAGTTAAAGTGCATCTCTTTATTTACTCTTCTTACAGAATTCTCGCCTTTCTATATAGGGAGCCTCTGTTAAGGTCAGAATTAACCGAAACAGCTCGTGATAAACACTTACATCAGCTACAAGACATTCAGGGCTTCTCTTGAGTCCTGCTAATACCCCAGGACCACCAAGCCATTCAGTTTGTCGAATAAATATTACTTCTTTTGGTGACCCAGAGTAGTGAAGCCGATCCCCTGGAAGTGCCGGGGTCTGTTTGACTTCTCAAAGTGCATTCTTGTCTGAAAGCCTGGAGTGTAAATCTGCTGCACCAGGTCTATAAAATTGTGCAGTCGCCCTGTAAAACTCCGCTGTGTTTAGGAGTTAGTGTTAGTCATGAAAAAATAAATAAAAAAATCAAGATATAAATATACCTGTACTGAGTTGTATGTGCAAGATTGTATAATTACTATTTATCACACTGGTACAAATAACCGGAGGACCAGAAGAGAAATTGTCGTCTCAAAATAATTCTTGCTTCCTTTTTTTAATCCCGCCTGTTTTTCTTAGTCCAAAATAAGATTACACAAAAGCCTGATAAACTGCGGTGGCAACGTTCTTGTTTCCAACCTTGTATACATAAGGGTTCCTCCGAGAGTCTGTCAAGATGTCGAAGCGTGTGTAAACATCATTGAGCAGGTTAACTATCTTGATGGCTCCCTCAGCTGAGGCGTGCTTGCTGCAGAAAGCGTTGAATCCCACGATGCCACTGAACAGGATGGTGACGTTGTCGTAACGCTTCGCCGGGACGGGGCGCTTGTGGCGCAGCTCGTTGGCAACAGATGGTGGCAGAACAGAATAGAGCAGTCTGAAAAGAAGAAGAGGAGCAAAAAAAAGCATTATTCAGAGCTGACACACAGTTATGCGGGGGGTGAGGAATAAGGGCTTCCAGACTGAAGTTCATCCTTGTATCAGGATCTCTTTTGTTCTCCCAATACCTTTTGGTAGCTTCACCATGCAAGCTGCTCTCAGATAAAACAAATGGGGTGGTGTTACTATGGTAACAGTTAGATCATGGCTGCCTTGTTAAAAGCAAAATAACTTTCCTGGTGCAATACACTTGTAGCATCCGGGGACGTGATACATAACAATAACCGGTCAAAATATCTTATTTTTTTCAAATTCATTTGAAAATTGTAGTTTAAATATATTGAGTTTTTGTCTGATGAAGAGCAAAATCAGCTTCAGTTTGATGTCAAAAACTCTCCTGAATTTTCACACAGAGTAAAATGCCGGAACATCAAACTCGCCATATTGTCTAATGCTTTTCTTCTGAGAGGCTTTACAATATTGTTGCTCCTAAAATTACAATATAAAACGAGGCCATCTGATTAGTACTGTAATAAATGAACCCTACAAAGATTTATTGAGATGCACAGACATAAGAACCTTTGAAGCAGTAAACAACCTGTAGTTTATTTAAATATTAAGAGAACTTTATTCTGTGGTTAGAGACGCTATAATGTTATTTGTAGAATAATGTTATAGCTATCCAATGGCAACGAATTGAAACAACAGTCTTAAATACCATCATGCTCCACTGCTGTGATCATATCCAGCTCCTGCCTACTGCTATGACAGGCCAACTTCTAAACCGTTTTAATCCTAACAGGGCCTGAAGATTAGCGTTGGTAAATATCAACCTGCATAATAAAGTCCGACCCCAGGTGCTCCTGTTGCCATGCAGCATTATGACAGCACTACGAGACTGAGACCTGTTTGTTTCTGTATCTCAATTGTTTTTGGTTTGGGGTTTGACCTTAAAAAGGAATCCTTCACACAGCTTCTTTTTTCTTTTTTACATCACACTACAACATGCACTAATGAACAATCTAACACTTTGTTTTAACAGCCATGTTGCAACAGAATGACTTTGAGGCTGACTCACAGCATTGAGATAATGACTACGCTGCTGTATGTAATTAATTTCCTAAATGATGCACTACAGAGAAATAGTTTGCATACAGTGCTTGAACGAATAAAAAAAAAGCTTTTTGTCAAACGGCGGCATCACATTTTCCATTTCACACTTACCAGACTTGTGTTTATTAATATCTCTGACAATTGTCAGCCAATTTTTGAGTTATATTAACAAAAGTTTGCTTCACTTTTAAAAAGAAAAACTCCAAATTATTATCAAAGGCATGTTCATCTGTGAAATTCATGCCTTTGTTAATTAACTTACTGATATCTGAAGTGGTTGTCCCCCTCTTTTTCTATCGTGTCATATTTTGGTGTGTAGGAACTGCTACAACATGTGCCCAACTGTAGGAAAATGTTCAAGCATACCTATGAAGTAGTGTTTAAACTGGGGTGACCAAATGTCTGTGACAGCCACTGATATCACAGATATCAGTGGCTGTCAGATCTGTACATATGTGCACAGAGGCTTTTGTACACATATGTACCTGGGGAAGGAATAATAGTGGAGGGTGCTGGTTGTGAGGTTAAAGCTAACTCATTTTTACGTAAAAAAAAAAAAAAAGAGAAACCTGTCCGTCTTCTTCTTCTCATCCTCCAGGGCCCGCAGTGTGTGCTGGAGGCGATCCGTCAAAATTTCCAGCTCCTGTGTTAGCTTGTACTCCTCACGAAACTGTTCCCCCAGCAGCACCAGGTCACGCGTGGCATCATGTAGTGGGATGTCACTCAGGTAGAGCCCCCTTCTAGTCAGATCGTCCAGGTTCATAACACTAACCACAGAAACATGCAGCAAATCGAGACAGAAAGGAGAAAATAGTTAACGCTACTTCACTTTTATAGCTATTTTTATATATAAACTGACAAATGCACTTCTCTGGTTAAACAGAAACTGCTCGTACTCTTCTCTGAGAGGGTATAAATTAAGTAGATCATGGAGCAGTGATGTCATCATTCTGGCAGAGCAGCCTGCCTCCTAATAAATGGTCTTGTTCAGTGAGGTCAGACACAGCTCGACATGACTCTCCCTGATAAGATGAATAGAAACTATTCATGCTTTTAGCTCCTATGAGTTAGTTTTGTCTGGACAGGCACCTTTTAGCAAAACCACTTGAAAGCCTGTTTAGACAAATAGGACAAGGTCCACAATTTCCTGCAACAATTATGTCAGCAAATTCCCCAAAATGGTCATGCCAGGAGGCTAATGGAAGCCACAATGAATTATCCCAAGCATCTACCTACTTATCATCTTCTTCTCTACTTTTTTCTGTCTTACCATTTAACAACATTTGTGTTTATAAAAGGCTGGAGAGAAAAAAAAAAAAATCATAAATTCAATACATTACAGCTTCTGTCATAATGACACAAACTGTTCAGAAGTTTACATGGAAGAGATTGTAACTTATTATTCTTCATCACATATAGTCTAATCTCATTTTTGCATTTTTGTGAAGCCTTCATGCTTGGCTCTGTCAGAACAAATCGACTCCCTTCAGTGAATCTGGGTTATATAATGAACTGTTTTAACAGAACAGTCTCTTCTCACCAGCAGTCTGCTTCAGCAACAACACATTTCTTCAACTCCATTTAGCATGCAGTTCACTCACTTGTTCTCAGAAAATCTGCTTCCTGACTCTTAAACTTGGAGGTTAATAAGGGTTAAATTGTATTAACACAATTAAGACTGAAGTATTTCAGCAAATATCTGGTGGAAGCAGTGGACTGGGTGTTTTCTTGTTTTCATATTTGTAGAAACAGCTACATTTTTGAGCTACAGATGATTTTCTTCAAACATTTGTCATATTTCTGCATGGCTTAGACATATCCCTGTGAAATATGACAAGATAATGCATACTGCAAAATCACCAGCTGAAGTCCAAATATATACACTTTAAACCTTGTTGTAGAATCAAGCAATTACTCTCTAGTTAAAGGTGAAGCAGCCAGGATATTAATGGCTGACCTCCCTCCCTCTGTGGGATTCAGTCATGAAACAATCTGGCAACATGAACACAGACCTTTTACATTCAAAGCAAGCAAAGCCATAACTTTCCTCTATCAATAATCTACTTTCTTTAAATTTAACCTTTAGTTCAGATTAGTCTGTTTTCACCTGACACCGAGCCGTTTATCAGCTTTTTCAAAGCTTGCAATTTAGATGTAACTTTAAGTTTAGACAGTTACAAAGTCGGCCTTCTACCACCTGAAGAACATCTCCAGGATTAAAGGACTAATGTCTCAGCCAGATCTAGAGAAACTCATTCATGCGTTTATCTTTAGTCGCATTGATTATTGCAACAGCGTCTTCACAGGTCTGTCCAACAAATCAATCAAACAGCTGCAGCTGATCCAGAACGCTGCTACTCGCATTCTCACTAAAGCCAGGAAGATAGAGAACATAACACCAGTTTTAAAGTCCCTACTCTGGCTCCCTGTAGCTCAAAGAATAGACTTTAAAATACTGTTGTTAGTTTACAAATCACTGAATGGCTTAGCACCACAATACATTAAAGATCTGCTGTTGTTGTATCAACCTTCCTGACCTCTAAGATCTTCTGGTTCTGGTCTGCTCTGCATCCCCAGAACCAGAACCAAACGAGGAGAAGCAGCATTCAGCATCTAGGCACCACAAATTTGGAACAAACTTCCAGAAAACTGTAAAACAGCTGAAACATTGAGTTTCTTTAAATCTTGACTAAAAACCCACCTGTTTACAATTATATTTGAAACGTAATCAATTACAAATTTAATGATGGAACTTGACTTAATGTCATGTTTTGATTGTTGATTCTATGTTGCATGACTTTGTGTTTTTGTGTTTGTTATGATGTAAAGCACTTTGAAATGCCTTGCTGCTGAAATGTGCTATACAAATAAAATTTGATTGATTGATTGATAGTAAAGTGAAACCAAATGAAAATAGTGCAGCATGTTGGAAGAGTCAATCTGTAAGAAGACAAAAACAAGAACAGGAAGAATGACATTTTCCTTGGAAATATAAGTCAGTCACTGAATTAGTTATTTTAAAGCTATTTGACTCACACAAATAGAAGAGAATTTATTAATTCTCTTCTATTCTAGAAGAGAATTGCAAGGGGAAATTGCTTATTAATAAACATTATATGATTATATTATATATAATCATATATTTCTGTAGTCATTTAGGTTGTTGGGAAGTTTAAAGCCCCAAATTTATGTTTCAGAGTACAGTAAAAGTTATGTTTTTCACAATTTCTTTCCTTGTAATGCTTCAAAATCATTTGAGACATTTGGGAATTTTAATGCAGAAAAGTTTGGAGTATTAAAATGAGAAATTTGTAAGAATGATCAGATCTGACAGCTCACTTGTTTTCTAATTATCCGACTCCTTCAGCTAAGACCATCAATGCTATTCCCCTCTCCTGTTAGCGGGTGTTGATGAATAACAATCCAAGTGGTTTTGCTCTTCTTTCTTTGTTTTAATAAGGTGCAGAAAGGCTGACTGAGGGTTGGAGTGTGCTTTCTGCTCTGCAGGCTGCTTCTGCCTTGCCTGCTCCCAGAGCTCTCATCGCTTACACACACCTCCTCTCAGGTTCCTGCCTCGCCCATATGGTACATAAAGCCGCTCATACAAGCCATTGATAACAGAAAACGCAGAGTGCTAGGTTGTTTCATTGCCGTGAGCATGTGTGTGTTTGCACTTGACTATAGAACCGCCCTCAGATGGCACTGCAGTGTTACCGAAAGGCTCTGGAGACGGATCCCCGCTGTGTTTGTGCTCTCTACCAGAGCGCGCTCATCTACAGGCAGTTGGAAAACTTGCAGGCGGAGATACAGGCTCTTCGCATACTGCACTCGGTGAGTAACCTAAATAAAAATATTTGCCCAAATAATAGGATGCTTTTTGTTGTCTCTTATGTTAATGGATACAAATAAATTGTTTTCGTAATAATTAGTGGTTGGCTTCCAAAAGTATTAATATCCTTAAATAGTTCCATGTTTTGTCACTTTATGACCAAAATATCTAAATGTCTTTTATTAGGATTTTGTTTAATAGCCCAGCACAAAGTAGAAAGGATAATTATATGTTCTCATTTTTAACCAATATAAAGGTTTTATAAAATCACCCTTTTATAGCGACAGGGACTAAAATTTAGGTCTAGATTTTTGTCTGGGTCAGTCCATGAATTTATGCATAAACTTTGATCTAAACCGTAATCTGATTCTATGTTTACACACATCGTTTTCCTCCTGGTTTCTTATCTGTTGCAGCCTCTAACAGGGTTTCTTCCAAGATTGTTCTGAATTTAGCTACAACTATTTTCACTGTTCCATCTGATGGAACACATCCCCACAGCATGACGCTGACTGCACCATGTTTCTCTGTAGGGCTGGTATGTTCAGGATGATGTGGAGTGTAGGATTTTTTTGCTTCATACATTGCTGCTCAGGCCAAAACGTTCAACTTTGGGTTACAGAAAAACTGTCTACAATGACATTAAATCACACACAGGTTTATTTAGGCGTTTCAGTGTAAAGGGGGCTGATTTCAAACCTTCATCATCCTTCTCAGATCTAAGGTGGAAAACAGTCCTGGATTTCCTTCCACCTATTAAATATGCACTACTATAAAACACATTGAAGGTTGTGGAACGAATTGTAACAAAATTGGAAAATGCTTAAAGCATACAAATGCCTTTCCCCAAACACTGTACGTGTGTTTTGTAGTTGACTAGATGAGCAAATAAGTGAAAAACTAACTTTTTATCACTGAAAAATATTAAGTGAGTTCCTAGTCTGGATACTAAAACAACAAATCTCTTTTCTTCCGTAGATTTTGCTGTTACCCTCGAGTACAGAACCTGCCATGGCTGCAGGCTGTCTCCTCTCACCGTCCTTATTTCTCTGCAGCCAATCACTGAGCAGCCTGCTCTCTGTCCCGTCTGCCCTCAGTGTCCTTCACAGTCTGGCTCTCAAATGCGTGATCCACGGCAGGTGAGAGAAGCAGCATGGTGTCCATGTGAATTGCTTTCACCGGCACAGATCATGTATTTGGGAACATGTTAACTTTGTTGTTAAGAAATGAGAGTATTTTTGCTTGTTTAGGGTGTCAGAAGGAGTGGAGTGTTATCTGGACCTGCTTGCTGCTCTTCAGTCAGAAGATCAGCATGGAGTAAGAGCAAACATGTTGACGGACCTTTTCCAAGAAGTCATGTATGAAGTAGTATTTCTGAAAAGTGTTATTTTGCATGTTTATGGCCTTAGGTTCATACTGTGGTCTCCACCCTCCCCAAGTTACCTAGACTCTACCTCGAGGCTGGAGCTGCCTTACTGATGGCCCAGCGGCCTGCAGACTGTATGGCGCTTTGTGATGAGGTCATCGGGTCGACTCTGGATCTGCTTCCAGGCAAAGTGTTTTTGCAGGATCCAGGGGATGGGAGAGTGGCCGGGAGCAAGGAGATGACAGAGGAGACAGAAAATGGGTTGGAAAGGCTACTCTGGACAGCAGCAGCCTACCTCCTTCAGGGTCACTGCTACTCTCAGCTGAAGGACTGGAAGCAAGCAGTAACCCACTACACAAGGTCTGTGGTTCTGGTTCTGGACTGGTTTTACTCAAGACTGTTTCTGTGTGGAATTCTGAATAAACACACAACATGGTTTTCTGCACTGTAGGTGTATCAACCTGTTGGTGAAGGTGCACTATAAAGATACAGGTGGAGTATTTTTTTAAAGTATTTTGAAATGGATCTCTAGTCAGTCTCTTCTTAATTGCATGCTTCATTACAGATTTTTCTCTACAAATGCCCTGCACAGATAAAGATGCTGAGCAGGGTGCAGACTTGTGTGTCCTCCAAAGACTAAAGGGACTTTCCTTAGCTGGTAGGGGGATCAGCTTCGCCCAGATAGACCGGCTGAGAGAGGCTCTCAGAGACCTTCAGCTCAGCCGGCAGGCCCACCCAGGTATGCGCACCACAGCTGTGAATAAATGAGTGCAGCTATGATTAAAGATGCATAGCTCACAGTGTCCTCTGAGTTCTGATCCGAGGCTATATGATAGTATGTTAGCGCCCTAACAGCGCATTTAAAACTGCTTATTTTTCCCTGCACACCTTCAGTATGTTTTGGGTAAATTAATTAAATAGGTAAAATAAAATATTTGTTTTACAAATGGATGTTTGGGGAGATTTGTTTGTAAGTAAGTATATCCATGTTTGAAACATAAATTAGTATCAGAAATGCCTTCATCAGATCAGGATCTCAAAAAGAAGGTTTGAAATTTCTATGGTAAACTCTACTAGACCATCTCCAAGTGGTGTATTGTTTCTGTGACAACAGTTGTCGGTATTATAAAAGAGTATGAGGTTAACAGGATTGTGGACACAAAAGGAAAATGATCCAAAATCATCCAAACTGAACTCTAAGTTTAGCAGTGATTGATACAAATAGTTCTGCGATAGAGAATCAAGTTAAGGGTGACATTTATTTTTGTGGAGGACATTTTCATTTGTTTATATATATAAACTTCAATTGGCCCAATAATCTAAAACAATGCTGTCATTGGATGCCATTTAACTTTTGTTGATTTTTGTTGCAAAAAAATAATCATAAAGGCACTCAGGCCTGCTGCTGCTGTACAGAGGATGTGAGAATACAAATGCAAAATAACCCATGTCTATAAATAAGAAACCACAAAATACAGATCAAATGTCTGTGGAAATACTCAGCCCACCTGCAGGCCTTGTAAATGGAAAGTGGGCTGCTTTCTAGTGGTTGAAAATGTCATATTGTGTATTTTTGTGAGTTGATGATGTCATTGTGTTGAAATAGAAGGAAATATGTTATTTAAAACCACTGTGTGTGTATTTGTATTACATTGTCCTGTTTTCAATCACATGATCGTCCAATTCTTTCGGCTTCAGAGGGTGTGAGTGCCAGGCGTTGGTTTGGGGAGGTGCTTTGGAGACTGGACAGGAAACAGGAGGCGGCTGCTTGCTGGGAACAGACCTGGAGCCATCCCATTCCGTCCTTATCAGAGTGAGATACTTTATATTCTGCTCTTGCACAGGTTTTTCCTTTTTACTGAAATTCATATCAACCAATAACAATCTATTAGATTGGAGTTTGGGACTTTAAAAGGAAGAAGTGAGAAAAGAAATTAGAAATTGTATCATTTGAATTATTTAGGTCTGATTGAAAAACACAGATTTAAGAAACATCTAGAAATAGGGAAAACCTAATTATAACCTCTTTACTTTGTTTTGTCTTATGGTGGGAACCTCAATTCTCTTGCAGGGCTCTTCCTGTGTATGCACAAGAACTTCAGTCTGGACCGTTGCTGGATTCTGCAGAGCTGCACCAAAAACTACAAGAATCTGTTCCTACCTAGTCAGCATAGAGAATAAAAAAGTAAGTCTAATCACTTAATGAATGTTTGGGGTCACCTGTGCAATAAAACTCAAAATGCTAGCAAAAAAAAAATTGTGAAGAGAATGAAATAAAGAAATTATATTTATAAAAACCCATCATGTGATCTGTGTGTTCACATTTCTCTGTAGATATGTTACTATCAGTTAGCCAGCAGCTGCAGAATTTGCTTTTCAGAGCAACCACCCTGCAACTGTTAGATGCTTTCCTGCCCTGAATCAAATGAATGACTCATTACCAGGCCTCTGCAGGTTTGAATGCCCTTTGATTCAGATGTGTCGTGGAAGAGATGCATCCAAAAGTTGCAAAATAGCAGCTCTCAAGAATAGGTCTTGGAGAGCCTCTAGATGATATATTCATGATTACACAGCTGATGACTCCACCACCTGACAAACAACTTGCAAGTTGGGGCTTTGAGAACTTTTGTTATAACGTAAAGAAATTAAACGGGTGCTGAATAATACTTTTCATTCATCCTTTGTCTTCTACTTATCCTAGACTAAGTTGAAGGGGAAATGGGTCCAGGAGGTGTGCATCAGGCAGACACTGAAACCTAACCTGGAGGAAGCAGCGCAACTTTTTCCAGTTGAGCCTCAGACTTAGAAGTCAACCCTCATCCCAGTCACTTCATAGGCAGCTTCAAACCACTCCTGTGCGCCCGGAGGATTGTGGTTTCAGGATTCCAACAGAACCACACTATTTGCAAAAAAACCTGATTTTCCAAAACCAGACACCCGCCACTCTACAGGTGTCTTGTGGGAACATCACAAACAGGAGCTATGTACACTGGCAAAAAGTTTGACATTGTTCTGGATTTGGTTGATTCACAAAACTCATAAGGATCAACTGTGGCATAATGTTCTGTGTTGCTATATCCTTCAATATCTAATGTGACTGGATAAAACTATTTATTCCTGGTATGATGTACACTAACCACTGAAAAAGCCAAAGTTCTAATGTCTAAAAATTGTAAAATTATACAAATCATGGTGAAGGACCGTGAACCTGGAATAAGTTAAGATGAGCTGTTGAACTACATCTCCTTAACCTTCAAAGTTGGGACTGGAAATGACATGTTTGTCAATCACTGTACTCAATAACTGGGTCAACTGAATAATTTTAATTTCAGAAAGCCTTGTTTTTTTTCTCTCTCTCTTTCAACGTGTTTTCTGCCTTAGGGAAGAAATTGGTGTCACAATTTGCTCTGTAGATTTACAGTAAATTGTATTGTTTTAGAACAGAATTATTTTTGAAACAAAAAGTCAGGCTTAATTTTTGAATATTTTCAGAAAAAAAGTCAATTCCTTACAGTCACAAATAATTTTAAAGCCCTGACTGAGGCAACATCACTGTTACTATGAGCAAAATACAAATTTACAGGATTTATATCTACGCGGTGAGCGTTAATTGGATGAGTGGGGTTTGATAATAAGCCAATAGAAAATAAACTTAACGACCTCTTCTCTCTTCTTTGTAACTGGCTAAACTTCAGAAGTACCCTTGGTGACGATATCCTCTATGCGTCTGATTGGTGCCCGAATTTGACGGAGTGGTTCCAGCCAATCAGAAAGCAGATTGTGTGTAACTCATGGTATAACCGTAAAGAAGGCGAAGGAAACTGCTGCTCTTTCGTGTGAATGCACAGAGAACGTCTAGTAGCGAAACCGGTTCAGCTCCTCTAACATTTAGCTAGAATTTCTATATTTATTACCAGCAAACCAGGTGGACGACCATGGCTTCGGGAGGGGAGTAAGTATACACAATCTTCAGATTTGCTCAAAGGCGTCTTTTTTGTTTTACCGCTATTTTACCCTATTACCCTTTAAAGGTCTAACGTTCAGAATGCTAATACATGACGAATTTGCTAGCATGAGAGCTAATGGGGTCAGTTACTTCATCCTCCGCAGTATTTCCCGTAGGTTAAACACTTACTACCAGCTGTATGTTGGCTTCTTTATTTGTTATTAAACTGTTGTCACCACACACGGTTCTTCCTGGTCGATTAACGGTATTCACTAACTCAGCTGTATGACTTCACAAAGCGCAGTCATCGCTACTCGAATGCTAACTTTAGCTTAGCAACACTGTCAAGGCCAAAGCCATCCACGATCACATTGAAAATTGGCCTATTCACCGGTCCTGGTTACTCATTATTTAAAGTTTGTATTAAAAAGTGAGAACATTATATTTCAGCTGGTCAAAAGTTTATCCGACAAGCTAACCATTCTACGGGACCAAACGGTTGATTATGTTGTGACGAACTGCTATGCTAAACGGTGCACCAACGCAGGCTAATTCAATTTAGGCGATCGGCAAGCCTTTCTGGATCTATTCAGTTAGAATAAAACTCTTGAAATTAGCTATCTGATTACAGCATACACAAGGTTAAGTTGAGATTTTACCAGTCGCGATGTAATTTTAATGGGATTTCTTAAAAGGACGAAGCTTGCTAACAAAGTTTTTTTCTTCAGATTCTTTTGCTGTGTCATCTGCGTTCCCCTGCTCGCCAGCCGGTTAGCTCCAGGCTAATGTTAGCATGCTGTCAACGTAAAAAGGAAACCAACTAAACATGCCGCGAAGTTTCTAGAACAGGGCGACATTTTTAATTTAGCTTAGTGCTTGTTGTGGTCTTATGGCTGTAGAAAAGTATTATTGAATTTTCTGTGCTTTACGTGATTTGGTGGTAGTTGGGATGTTGAGCAAACGACCTGTTTGCTCATATCAATACAACGTGGACCACATATCTTTAGTAGGATTGTCTATAGAAATGTAAACACTGCGCCACTGAGGCAAATTAACATCCTTCTTGTTGTATGTCTCTTTTATATATTTGAACAGTAAGGTAAAACTGAAACCAAGCATTTGTTTAAAAAGAAAAACGTCACGATTATAAGACATTTCTTACCAGTTGGCATTGTATAATCAACGGGCTCAGATTGCTCTGCATGTAATTAGAATAGAGTATGATTAATTGGTGGTATTTTATGAGTTAAATAGCTCTGAGTGGAATTTGAAATGAATTGGATTGAGTAGGTGGATTATAAAAAAACACCTTTTTATAAAGTGGTTTGAGAACCCAGCTCAGATTTATTGTGGGTGATGCTAAAGAAGTAAACTGCCCAAAATGAAACAAAACCTATACCACTCCTGGTCAATTTTTATTTTCTTATTGTGCCAACACACTGAAACAACACATACATTTTATTGTTTAAATATTTTTATTAATAATTTGTCATAAAAATGCTTCAATTACACAAAGTAGTTGTATTTTATTATGAACAGTTTTACATTATCCTCCCATTTAGTTTGATTCTAATTCCTTTTTGGAAGTTGACTTTCCTAAGATCTGGAAGATTATGACTGAATATCAAATAAAATAACCCAATTTCCTCAATGTAGATTATAAGAAATAGATTTTAGTTGTCAAAATGAGTATGAAACATCCCCTTGGCAGCCATATATGGTCAGTGAGAAACATTACACGATTTTCTACCAGGTAAACATTTGAATGCAAAATGGCCAGGACACAAAAGAAGTCGTATACCATGAAGATTTTGGTACACACAATGCTTTAATTTCCATCTACTTTGGGGATGTTTCATACCAGTCATTGAGCCCAGCTGTGATCAGAACTAGGGGTGGAGCATGTGGACTTACAGTGTTATCACAATAGTTTCACAAAATATAACAATAAGATGCTAAAAACTATTTACTTCTATTTTAGAGAACTGTATGACTGTCACAGTAATCATAACCCCACAAACACAAATGCTGCTCTTGAAAAATTTAACTATTTGTATCACTAAACTGCACACAGTACTTTGATTTAATCAATATTTTCAACTTTGATATATGATACTGTTTTTTAACAAATGTAAAAATATTTATTAGAATTTATCATGACAATTGTGAATCAAAATTCTTACATCCCAAACAATACACAATAAAATAAATGCCCACCCCTAATCAGAAAGATAATCAGTGATATTGTTTGCAGAAAATAAGGCACAGTTAATTTTAAATTCACTATTAAATGGGATTTGAAGATTTTGTCTGGATTGATGTCCAGTATTCATCAAATATACAAGAACACAACAATTAACAAACTTTTGTACAATGTTATTATAGCTGTAATCTGAATGTTTTTATTTACTGTAACAAAATGGAATTAGGTTGGGACGAAAAGACAAAAAAAAAGATTTTACCTTCAGCCAACCAAATATGGCACTAGGCTTTGCAAATTGCCATGTTTTCATACTGGAGGTATTCTGTATGAAAACGAAATGAAAAAAAATTCATGTTGTTGCCATTGGTTTTAAGTGCAAATTTTATTTTCTTTATAAACATCTGAGTATTTGGTTATTTAAAAAAAGGCCCTTATGCTGAGGAGTAAGATTATTCAGTTTGACCCTTTCTTCTGTTTCTCATTTGTAGATCCAAAAATGATGACCTACAGACTGCTATTCTGAAGCAAAAGAGCAGACCCAACAGACTGATTGTTGATGAATCTATCAATGAAGACAACAGTGTGGTCTCTCTGTCTCAGGTAAACATTGAGAAGTTTTCCACCCACTCCACAGCTGGAGAAACAAAGTCGGATTACGATTTGGTGAGATTCAGAATAATGCAAGTACTTTATCAATTCAATGTTTTGTATCTTAGGCTAAGATGGACGAACTGCAGCTCTTCCGTGGCGACACAGTTCTGATGAAGGGGAAGAAGAGGCGGGAGACTGTGTGCATCGTGCTCTCAGATGACACCTGCTCTGACGAGAAGGTCCGGATGAACAGGGTGGTCCGCAACAACCTGAGGGTCCGTCTTGGTGACGTCATCAGGTGAGAGAAAACAGATAGTTGTCCAACTTTCACTTACATATATGTGTGGAATGTTAAGCCATGCTAAGTATAATGTCTTCCTCAGCATTCAGCCTTGTCCTGATGTGAAGTATGGAAAGAGGATTCATGTCCTCCCCATAGACGACACAGTGGAGGGCATTACTGGCAACCTGTTTGAAGTCTACCTGAAGCCATACTTTCTGGAGGCTTACAGACCGATCCGCAAAGGTGACTTCCACACCCCATTTTTGCTTTTAACCTGTACAGATATAAGTTGACATGTAGCTTTGATGTAACTTATTTCCCCCCCTCCTTTGACTTGTAAAGGTGATATTTTCCTGGTCAGAGGTGGGATGAGAGCTGTGGAGTTCAAGGTAGTGGAGACCGATCCATCCCCCTACTGCATAGTTGCTCCTGACACAGTCATTCACTGTGAGGGTGAGCCAATCAGGAGAGAGGTACGAACACACTCGTCCATACGTTTTAATTTGTTATAAATTATGTAAAAACTAAAATGCTGAGTCTTCCACCTGCAGGATGAGGAGGAGTCTCTGAATGAAGTGGGCTATGATGACATTGGCGGAGTTAGGAAGCAGTTGGCTCAGATCAAAGAGATGGTGGAGCTGCCTCTCAGACATCCTGCACTGTTCAAGGCCATTGGAGTCAAGGTCAGGCACTTACTTGATTTTTTTTCTTATTCAAATATGGAGCAAAACGTGACCTTTTTTATTATACCTGTGAAGTTACAATGAACAGATTGAGTACAGAGTTTATTTGATCTTTCAAAAAAGCCTCTTAAACCTTTATATCACTAGGAGACTTGAGTTTAGTGAAATTTATTCTATTAATTTATTCTTGGAATGAAGTTAGATTTTGAGAAAGTTGTAGTCTTCAAATGTTTCTGCCCTTTCAGCCCCCACGTGGCATTCTTCTATATGGACCACCCGGAACTGGAAAAACCTTGATTGCCAGGGCTGTGGCCAACGAAACAGGAGCTTTCTTTTTCCTAATTAACGGTGTGTACACTTGGCAACATTTCTGTTTTAAAAGCTGCTTGTATACAGTAGAAATACTGCCTCTAAAATGGAGCCTTGATTTCATGCTTTCAGGCCCTGAGATCATGAGTAAGCTGGCTGGAGAGAGTGAGAGTAACCTGAGAAAGGCCTTTGAGGAAGCGGAGAAGAATGCTCCTGCCATCATCTTTATTGATGAACTTGATGCAATTGCTCCAAAGAGAGAGAAGGTGAGTGTAAAGTGGTACAGTGCCTGCCTAATAGATTTCAAAACCCTTTTAGAGCTTGCAATAGACTGAAAGTGCACAGTGATTAATCTGTAGAACATTCTTGTTCATTATGCACAGCTATCTTTCGCTACTACTGTAAAATCTGTTCCTTTAACATTCCAGCGTTGTGTGTTTTGTTTGTTTTCCAGACTCATGGAGAGGTGGAGAGGCGCATAGTTTCCCAGCTGCTGACTCTTATGGACGGCCTGAAACAGAGAGCTCATGTGATCGTCATGGCAGCCACCAACAGACCCAACAGCATTGATCCAGCTCTCAGGAGATTTGGTAAATCTTTTTTTTATATATATATATATATATATATATATAATTTCCATGCAGATATGTGTGTTAATTTGAGGCTTTTTTAAGCTGTGCTTCTGTTGGGTTACACTGATTAGAGCTGGTAACAAGTACTTGTTTTCCTGTAAATATTATGGCAAATGCTGTTCTCTATAATGAACATGAACTCAGTTTAAATAATTGCCACATCAAAATGGTCATTTTACTACCTAACAGTTTTATATTGACAATTTTAAGATGCGCTGTGGGCCTTACTATACAGGTTATTGTCCCTTGTGACTAAATTTCAGTTTCATTTTTGTAAAGAAGATAGGGGTTTTCCTGCAAAACAAAATACTGCATAACAGCACAGACATTTATTTTTCTTAGCTCTGGAGATCAGAGCACGCTCTGTCAGTCACGTCCATCTCTATCCCTCTAGTTCTGCATTTTTAACACATGACTTAATGTTTATGACAGGCTTTATGGAGGGCGGGATATAGATTTTGCTCAGTTTCAAATACACATCTTCTAGTACTTCATCTGAGAAAAGGGTTTTAAATTATGTTGACATCCATCTCAAATGTTTATCATTATAAAACCACTGAGCGCTTTGCACCGTCTTCCACTTCCAGGACGCTTTGACAGAGAAGTGGACATTGGCATCCCTGATGCGACCGGCAGGTTGGAGATTCTGCAGATTCACACCAAGAACATGAAACTAGCTGACGATGTTGACTTGGAACAGGTTTGTGCACATTACTCCCATCAAGTGATATGACTAACAAAGAGAGGTGCTTTTTATGTTTATTTTTATACATTTTTTTTCTTTTCTTTGATAACTACACCATAAGTACCATTCTGTCATTTATATCCTAACTTTTTGTTCCAATAAACTGGCTTAAATAAACTTGATGGATATGGATAATTAGTCTAAACATACTTTGGTATGTCATATTTAAATTTCCCTACATATTTGATTTATTTTACAATTGAAAAGCATCAGAAAACAAATCATGCTACATATTGCAGGAATGCTAGCTTTATTTCTCTTCTGGCAAATATGCCATTTTCAATTCTTCTGCCAAAAACCCCACTGTGAAATGGCAAACCACATCCCAAGAAACCACATAGTTTCTTGGGATAGGAAAATATTTCAAAGTAGACATATCCTGCTTTGTTTTTTTTAAACCTATTTGAACACTCCAGAGTAAACATTTAAACATGCTAGTTTAAAATGTTTTAAAATAAGCAAAATAACATTTTACTTGTTTTAAACGAGAGAATATTTGCATATATGGATGGCTCTAAAAGAAGTCCTAATATGCAATTTCCAGTTTTGAAAAATCTGTTTTTAGGAGTTATCAAACCATTTACTTTTGATCTCATCAGTTTTTGTATTCAGTTTTATTAGATATGACTGCATATTCAAAAATTTCAGAAATATTTATTTTTGCTGAAATTGCTGAATTTTAAATATTGTCTTAGTTGTGGCGACCTTTTGAACCACAAGCACAACGCCCTCATTGAGAATCTTGATGTTTTTGTTTGCAGGTGGCCAATGAGACCCACGGCCACGTTGGTGCAGATCTGGCGGCTCTCTGCTCCGAGGCCGCCCTGCAGGCCATTAGGAAGAAGATGGACCTGATCGACCTTGAGGACGAGACTATTGATGCTGAAGTCATGAATTCTCTTGCCGTTACCATGGACGACTTCAAGGTAAACCTGTAATCTGATCGCTTCAAATGGCTTTTAGGTGCCTCAGTTGGCCAGTAATGTCCGTCTTTGTCGATATTAACTCGGTCAACACTGTGTTGCAGTGGGCTCTGAGCCAGAGCAACCCATCAGCTCTGAGGGAGACGGTTGTTGAGGTTCCCAATATCACCTGGGACGATATTGGAGGTCTGGAAGATGTCAAGAGGGAGCTGCAGGAGCTGGTGCAGGTATGAGAGAGATTATGCTAGAAAGGGGTTCTTTACTCTTTTCATACTTGGGGTATTTACTTACTGTAACACTGTTGTCTCTCTGTGCATAATTCAGTACCCTGTGGAGCATCCAGACAAGTTCCTAAAGTTTGGCATGACCCCATCCAAGGGTGTGCTTTTCTACGGTCCTCCTGGTTGTGGTAAGACTCTGCTGGCCAAAGCCATTGCCAATGAGTGCCAGGCAAACTTCATCTCCATCAAAGGACCTGAACTGCTCACCATGTGGTTTGGAGAATCTGAGGCTAATGTCAGAGAGATCTTTGACAAGGTATGTTTTAATTTTTTTTCCAGGTCAGTCCATTTAAATCCAAGACTTCAGAGGAACAGTCTTTAAAGTCAGTTTCCACTTCAAAATAAATGCATGAAAAATAAAACGGAGTATAAATAAAGGTTGCATTAGACTTTTATTTCATATATAACAAATGTAGTGCTTCTCATGTTGACATATTTAATTCACATCTTTTTATTTGCCACATCTTAATTGGAATTTTGTTAAATGTAATAATTTTATTTATAGAAAATTGTTATTTAGGTAGAAAACAAATGGTTCTGAAACACAATGTGGATGTTTGCAGGGGAACAGTTGTTCAGATGGACGAGAGAATCTGCAGATAAACATTAAATAACATTTCACATCTAGATTTTGAATCAGTTTTTCAACTGAGACTGTTTTGTTACTAACTCATAGAACTCTTTATTCATTAACTTTCACAAGTTGATTAAGTGAATGAAGTTCTTAGCTTTGCTCTGAATTTATTTTTAGTTTTGGATAATTTTGTTTAGGTTTGACTAAATGAGGTGTCAACAATTTTCAAGAGAAGTAGACTTAGTCATAAAACATGTTCTGGTACCCTTCACCATCAGAAACCAGTGTTGACATGGTGCTTTATGTATCATACAACATGCAAACGTCATATTCATGTTCTCAGTGTCCCCAAGTATATTTAATTTGAATATGAATACATACAGAATTTTCAAATGTAAAATGTACCCTGTCAGTGACTTGCTTCTTAAAACCGTTGTCCTTGTATCGTCAGGCTCGTCAGGCTGCTCCGTGTGTCCTCTTCTTCGATGAGTTGGACTCCATAGCTAAGGCTCGCGGCGGCAACGTTGGCGATGGCGGCGGAGCTGCCGACCGTGTGATCAACCAGATCCTGACCGAGATGGACGGCATGTCGAGCAAGAAGAACGTTTTCATCATCGGCGCCACCAACAGACCAGACATCATTGACCCGGCCATCCTGAGACCTGGCCGTCTGGATCAGCTCATCTACATCCCCCTGCCAGATGAGAAGAGCAGGATCAGCATCCTGAAGGCCAACCTGCGCAAGAGTCCCATCAGCAAGGTGACTGCGCTGTTTGCCATCATTTATGGTCTATTTACTGGCATGGTTGAGTTGAGTGTAATGATGCTGCATTGTATTCTAGTAAATACCTCTTAAATAACTTTCAGTCAAGGTTATTTGTATAGCACATTCCTGTAACAAGGCAGCTCAAAGTGCTTTACATCATAAAAACATAAAGTCATAAACATCACCAATAGAGAAGCCAGAAAAAAAACATTACATTTTGTGGGATGTCATCGTCAGAATCAATAAACATGAAATAATCAACACACAGCAAGCTTTAACTTTTATGTGTTTAGAAGAGACTTTTAGGCTGACTGTGTGAAATCAAACCTAAAACAAGATATTAAATATTTTTGTATTATTTTTTTTCCCTAAAGGATGTGGACTTGGACTTCTTGGCTAAGATGACCAACGGCTTCTCCGGCGCTGATCTCACAGAGATCTGCCAGCGGGCCTGTAAGCTCGCCATCCGAGAGAGCATCGAGAACGAGATCCGCAGAGAGCGAGAGAGGCAGACGAACCCATCAGCCATGGTCAGTGCTCTGTGAGGTGGAGCGTCTGCTCCCTGCTGCTCCTCAACGCTTCACGAACTCACCCAGAACTCATCCATCTCTGTCCTTGTAGGAGGTAGAAGAAGATGACCCCGTGCCAGAGATCAGGAAGGACCACTTTGAAGAAGCGATGCGGTTTGCCCGTCGCTCTGTCAGTGACAACGACATCCGCAAATACGAGATGTTTGCTCAGACACTGCAGCAGAGCCGAGGCTTTGGCAGCTTCAGGTACACTTTCTGATGGGTTTTACCTATTTATGCCTCTTAGGAGATTTGTTCTAGTTGTAGGGCATAAAGAGATTGAGTAATTAGCACATTATTTGGAAACCATAGCTGTCATTACAAAAGATATCCTTAATCAACAAATTATTAAATTATGTTTTATTAGGATTGCGATCCCTATCAGTTTATATTCTGACTCAAAGTTTATTCGAAATGATTTGATCCTGGAGCTGAACATCTTTTTTCTTCTCCTCTCTCCCAGGTTTCCCTCCAGCGCTGCAGGTGGCAGCGGTCCAAGTCACGGCTCTGGTGGGACTGGTAGTGGTCCAGTGTTCAACGAAGATAATGACGACGATCTTTATGGATAAATGCCTACTGCCCCCCAGTGGTCGGTCATGGGATCACACCTGTACAAATTCTCACCAGATTCCACATTTTTAGGACTTTGTGCTTCTTTCATGTGTTCCCTCCTTTCTTTCGTTTGTTTTTTTTTTTTTTTTTTTCCTTTATTTTGTATAATTTCTCTTGGAGACAGCATGTAGCCACTTGGTTTGCCCTGACTTTGATGTGGGTGGGGGACAGGGATGACGAAAATGGAAGGTGAGTGACTGCAAACGAGGATCAGAGAAGGCGGGGTTGGAGTTTTTTCTTTTTTTTAAGTGGCTTCATTGTCAGTATATCTCAAAAAATACATGAATGGCTATAGTGAAGGGGATTTCTGCTAGACTCTGAATGAAAAACATTGCTGATGACTTTTTTTTTCTCCTTTTTTAAATAAACAGTAGCATATAATGTATTACAAATTTGTCAAGGTTATGTTGTTGCAAATAAAATCTCACTAAATGGAGGCGTTACAAAGGTCTCTCTGCTGTTTGTTTAGATTAGTTTAAGGGTACTTAAGGCTTGACTAAGGTTTTATTGCAATTTCTATTAGGGTGCCATGTCATTTGCTATTATTTTTCTCATTGTTTTATCAAGTACTAAGTCGGCGCAGTCATCCATCAGGAACTTTGGAGTTAAGTGAAAAAAAAGCTTAACTCTGCTTTAGAGACCCTGAGTTAATATTCCAGCGGAACTTGGTTTCTCCTTACTTTCAAGATCGTGGTTTTGTTTTTTTTTTTAATTTTCTTTATTTAACCAGGTAAACCCCGTTGAGATCAGGATCTCATTTTCAAGAGGGACCTGGGCAGACATCTGCAATACACAGCAACCTGGTAGTCCCACATCGTGTAGCAGAAGGCTGCTTGTGATGCAAGTTGAACCTTTCTAACACCTCAGCAGAACATCAGGCTAATTATCTCCATGCTACTTGCCACTGATGCAAAAATTCACATAGGAGAACCAACCAATACTGTGGAGGGCACGGACATACTTCTGCAGGTTTACATTTGGTGCTAACATTCCTTGGTTTTAATGTGACATTCAAAGTTTTTTGGGGAATTTAATTCACTGGAAGTCATAACCAAAAGGTACAGAAATGATCTAGAACTAGATCTCTATCACTGAGCAATGAAACGGAGTTGGATCGTGTAGGAATCTTTAAATAACTGGTGACTGAGAGGCAGTTCTGTCTTTGGCCACATGGTGTCGCTCTCGCCATAACTTTATTTATGAACGTCAAACTGAACATGCTATCAATTTGTGAACGTGTCACGGGAAGAAAGACAACACCAATTCTGATTGAGGTTCAGTTTCATTTAATTTTCCATGTTATCAAGTTGAGAGTCGCCTTTAATGTGTTTCTTGAAGGCTCAGTAAGGATCATGGAAGGGAAAATGAGGATGTTCTCCATCCCTCCACACTTTCTTGCCATCCTTCTGTAAAGAGAAAAATAAATATATTCTCACAGAGGTTTTTTCTTAATACATCTGCTACTTCAGTCCTGCATGGAGAGTCGTAAACATGTCATTAGGATCTATTTCTAGATTTCTGGCAGTAATGTCTCACCTCCACTGTTGGGATAATAAAACGTGTGTTGCGGTTAAAGGAGTCAATATGTTTCATGTCTTCTGGAGACAAGGAAAAATCAAACACCCTTAAATTCTCCTGGATCCTGGAGGCCGTCACACTTTTGGGGATACACACCACCCCCCTCTGGATGTTCCACCTGCAGAGTCAGATGACAGTCACGTTGCCCACAGTAACATTAGAGGACAGTTAGCTGTGCAAAGTGATACTTTGAGGTGTCCTGCCTTACCTGAGTATCACCTGAGCAGGAGATTTCTGGTACCTCTCAGCGATGGCACCAAGTTGCGGATCTGCCAGCAAACTAGGCTCATCAGGAGAAGCCCAGGGTCTGTCGCCGCTGCCCAGAGGACTGTAGGCTGTCACACAAACCGCTAAAGACCTGGAACAGAAGTGAGAGCATGATTTCAGCTGCTCTGAATGCCCCTTACCTAAAGCGTACTTAACTGACCGACAGTGTGACAGGAGGTCTCCTTGAGACAGATAAGGGTGGCACTCCACCTGCAGAAAAAACAGGAGATGTATTTTATTCAAACTGACATGAAAAACAGGGCCGGTGTAAGTTTTTATGGGGCTTCAAGCAGATTTTTGTTTTGGGAACCCATTTCCAAGTAAATCCAATATACACCAAAATAACTCATTAAACTGGTCGAGTGGTTGTGTTTTGAATTTGACGTGGTTTACCAGTAAGTGAACAGTAATACTATGTTACTGAAATGTTCTGCTTTGCTCTTACATTTTTCAATCTTCAAAGTGATTTTAAATTTGAGTCATTCCTGACAAAAGTGATGACAGAACTTAAAGTTTTGAGATTTGTATTATAAGAAGAGTCAGGGTCTTTTCGGGGCTGCTAGGTATCAGATTAGCTTGCTTTCTTTTGGGTCAGCTCTGGATTTTTAGTTTGCATTATATTCTGTTTAAACAGCCGTACCTGGTTCAGCACAGGTTTGTGCCTGGCAATGGTGACGATGTCATCAATCTGCCTTGCATTGAAGTTGGACAGCCCGATAGCCTTAACCAGACCTTTATTTACAAGGTTCTCCATGGCCTTCCACGTATCTCTGTAGTGAGTGTCAGAGTAACAAATACTCCCATCGTCTTGTCGAGGCATTAGCTCCTTCCCTCTCCTAAAACATCCACATTTTGTTTCAGCATTGGAATTAATGGGTTTCACCTCAACACTGACTCTAGGGCGCATAATACGCACTGGAGGAGGAAGCAATGTTTTGCAGAAAGAGCTGCTACTCACTTAAAGGCCATGGGCCAGTGCATGAGGTAGAGGTCCAGGTAGGAGAGACCCAGGTGGGTCAGACTGGACCTGCATGCCTCTTCAACATCCTCGGGATCATGTTTGGTGTTCCAGAGTTTGGAAGTCACAAACACCTCGTCACGCGGAAGAGCCTGGGGTCAAGAGGGCGAATTAGACTTCTGGTGAAACATATGATTGGTTTTATAAGCTAAGCTAGTGGTTCTCAAACGTGTCAGGACGAAAATTGTTTGAGTAATTACTAGCTTCGAAACATCAAAACTCTGATGTTTCAATGACTGACTTGTTGCCAGTCATTGCATCAGCAATGCAACATGACTGGCATTACTCAAACTTTTAAATATAATGAAAACGTTCAGCATTTTATACCTCTCATTTCAGAAAGTGAGACTCATGTAACTTAGTGTGTGTTAGAAAAGTAACTTGGACAATGTCGTCTGAACCTAAATGGGAAATCATGTTGAACAGTGGGAAGAAAATGGCCATGTTTGTTTTTAAGTTTTGCAAGAAAACTTCTGATTTTAATTGATACTGAATAATCTCAGTTATTTATTTTGCTGTAAATTAAATCACAGTAGTTTGGTGCCAATGAATTATTATTTAATTTTAATGTAAAAACTACTTTTTTTTTTCAAAACACTGACAGAACATTTTCAAAATTGTCTTGTCATCTATTATGAGTTCATTTTTAGAACCAAGGGCCAAGCTGAGTTTAGACAACCTTGTATACTGAGATGCAACGTCTTAAACTTGTTTCACAGTCAGAAAAAGACTAACCCTCTTTCACTTAGACAAGTGATTCAGTGAGTCATAGCAGTTGAATAAACTGACATTAAACAAGGCCAATAAAATACTGATGAAGTACAAAAGGAAGAAGAAATCACAGCTCCTCACCTTCCCTGGACCCACCCGAAGAGCCAAAGCATCTCCAACCTCCTGTTCGTTGCCGTACGCAGCCGCACAATCAATAAGTCTGTAGCCACCATCTAAAGCTGCCAGCACTGCCTGCTTCACCTGGCAGTACATAGTAAAACTTAAACATCCAAGAGCATCTTTTGACTTAGTCTGTTACATCTCTATGAATATGTATTGCTCTACCTGACCTGGAGCACTCTTCCACGTGCCGAGGCCAACCAGAGGCATCCTCTGCCCTGATGAGAGAGTCACAGAAGTGCTCATGTTTCAGTGCCGAGAACCAAACGGAGGACAAACGAGTGTGTGAGGGCTCCTCTTAACTCCTGTGGAAGTGGGCGCAGTGATTATCCAGTCATGATGACTGTGTTAATACTCTGTTACTGATTATCATCTGGATTCATTAACTCTGCCCTGCAGCATGTTTTGGTGGATTTCACATAATACAGCAACTTATAACAGAGCAGATGCCGTTTCTCATGCAGGCAAACTAAATATTTACTGACCTACTTACTGTTTCGAGCTCGAGCTACCCTCAAAGTAGATCTTCTCAGAGGATTCATAAACCTTCTGTGAACCCAACCTTACCACTAGAAATAGCTGACACAGCTACATGCCATTAGTCACAGCGCAATGTAGCTGCAGCTGACCTCCAGGTTGAGTAATCATCGGCAACATCCTTACCTACCATGTGCTGCACACAATTTGTTCATTAACCACAATTACAGTTTCACGTGATTTTTCATCTTGCACAAATAAGCGAGCCTGACTGCCTCCTGACCTGGCTGCAGACCAGAGTGTAATTCACACAGTAATTAAACTATTGACCTTTTCTGTTCCTACCTGAGATTGCTCCAAAAGATTCTCGAAGGGTCCAATGAGGCTCTTGTGTCCGAGTGAATTTTGCCAAGTTGAGGTCAAAGTGTGTGTTTACCTATCACTGATGGAAAATGTCCAAACTCCACTGTGCTCAGAGATACCAGAAACACACAGAGTGAATAAAAAAAGCTGTCTTGGCTTTGTTTGTTGTATTGATAGCAGATCAATGTATCTATATGTTTGTTTCTGGAACCAGTTTCTGCTAGAAATATCCAGTATAGATATTTGTCTTCCTGTGAGGAGTGACGAAAATGTCCTTTTTTTGTCACAGGTCATAAGTTTAGATAATCAAACTAATTTTATGGATACCATTTTTGTTCAGTTTCCTCCTTACTGTTGAATCATAAACTCAGACCTTTAATGGGGAAAACAAGGTCTGCAGTGCTTTTAGATGTTATTCTGAGTTTGTTGGATTAGTTGTTGATGTAAAGTTGGGGTAATTTTGGCAGCCTTGTCCCTCCATCATAAAGTTTTGATTCTGTGTTTTGTCTTTTGAAGAAAACATCCTTCCCTGTTTATTGAGCCATGTCAAAACTTACTAATATTACACTCTTATGCTTACATCACATAATCATCCAATTCAATGTCAGCCTGAACTAGAATAAAACAATGACACAAGCTTAATTTCACACATTTGGTTTATTTGTTACATTATTAAAAGTTAATAAATAAGCGTTGTCAAATGCAGACAAGCAGTGACGGCGAGTCTTTCAGCAGCAGTACATGTACACTCTGGTTGCAGCCACACTTTAGTGTCCTCTGAGGGTTTAAGAGGCAGTACAAACAATCGCACAATCAGACATTCATGTCTCTCCCATCCTAAAATTGTTTCTGCAATATTTTTTACAATATAAAAGTGCATTTTTAATGCATTTAAACATCCCAGGAAGAAAACATTTTATATATATATATATGTATGTAAGACCAACATGAACGTCCTGCATAACTCATGCTCATATAAACATCTCTGTGTCTTTACATCACTGATGTAAAATACAAAATGATGAGGAGCTCAACGGGTTTCAGCGCCCCCTGCTGTTGAGAAAAAGATCATCTGCTTCAAGGCCTGGTTCCTAAACAGGGTGTTCTACTAGCTGTACACATAGAAAACACAGAAGCCTTATCAAATCACAAAGCAGTGTGGTTTATTGGTGGCACTGCTCACTTTAGCACCAAGACATGGCCTTCAAAAGCCACAAGAGAACAAAGATATAATACACAACAAAGCAGGGGGCTGTCAGAATAACCGCCATTTAATCCCTCGGGGAAAATCCCACCTCTACTTGTTTGGCACTTTGCTTTAAATTACTTACAAAAATCCTCAGTCTCATATCAAATTGCTCCCTAAAAACATTTTGGCTTACTTACAGTACTTTATAAACATTACATTGCTTACTTACAGTTTTACCACCTCCAGATGGTAAAGTCTAACACAGCATAGGGCATCATCTGTTGTGGACTCATGGCTTTTTGTATGTATTACAGTGTGGCCTGTGTTATTGGTTTGACACTGGGCTAAGGCACCTGTATGTCCCTTAGAAAGTGAGCCAGCTAATCGGTGATGAGCAGCTCAGCGTGAAGGAAAGCACCCTTTGTTGCAAGCAGATTGTTATCAAAGCTCCCGCTGCAGTTGCAGGTTGTGATTGTCGTTTCAATTCAACCAAGATGGGCTAATGTGAACTAGGCATGGGCTGGTGCGTAATCCTCATGGTATGACAAATTTGAGCCAAATGGTAATTACCAGAAAAGCTTAAGACCAAAATGCCTGGTGTAATCTAATTGTTTTAATTTGAATCAGAAAAAAAAAGTTAGCCCCATTGCATCTAAAACGCCATTACATAATGATTATTATAGGAAAAGTTATTTATTTAATTTATTTATTGGTAAATTGGTTGTCTTACATAAACTCTGACAAGTGCTATAGTTTCTTTAAGTAACCGTGCTTATTTTGAAAAATAGCGCTTTTTGTTTTTCTGCTTCTTAATCAGGGGTTGATGGTTTATCTGTATGAGAAGTTTTGGGATCATTTCTCTGAGCTGCACATTTTTCACAAGCTGGTTTCACAGCCATGACAAAAACAGGTGACATGCAGGCTAAAGGTAACATTTTAGGTCAAACATATTTGTCTTAAAAGGACAAAGAACTATAGTTGCTCTCATGCTGATTCATATTGAAAAGTGCATTATGTGGATATAAACATGATGAAATGAAGGGTATTTGTGTAAAAATGGTTTCCCATTCTGGGTATTGCGTGTGTTTTGGGATCAAAGATGTGGAATCACAGTGTTCTGAGTATGTTGTTTTTCCCATAATGTCACCATCTATTCTTATACTTAAGGACTAACAAACTATGTTGGAATAAAATGTGATGGTCAGAAAATATTTAACAGAATTACTCGGAAAGTAGGTCCTGTAATGAGTTTCACTTTCATTTTCGAGCATCCAGCATGCTGACATGAATGAAGCATCTGTATAGCTTACAGTGTGATATAAAGTGATGTTGTTATGGCTGCTATCTGAGTTGCTGTTCTTGTCAATTCTGTAGCAAAACAGACTATGTTGGAATTAAAACAGGAAAAATGTCCAGTTGGACCAAAAACATCCACAGCAGCTCTGCTTATCTGGCAACCAAATTCCAAATACTATAGTGTTAAATGCGAGATTCATCAAGAGCCAAAGTACTAAAACTTATAGACGAATCCCTGATTCAATACACCTGAATCAAATGAATGGCTCATTATTAGGCCTCTGGAACTTGATGACATGCAAAAGAGGTCATTCAGTTATTTGATTCAGGTGTGGTCCCCTTCTAGTTTTCATATAATGACATACGGTGTTATACCGAAACTGCATGCCAATAGCTGAACTTGTCTTTCTTTTAAACAATAAAAAACAGTAGTAGCATACTTTCAAACAGCTGACCGGCAGTGCACAGCAACAAACGAGGGAACAGCAACTCCGTTTTATTCTGTGCTTCAAACTGTAAGAAAAAGTTGCTTTTAAAGTCAGTATTTTCTCATATACCTCTATAAAATGACATTAAACAGTACAATCAGTATGAAGGAAAGGTTTTGGGGTTTTGAAACCGTAACCTTTAAAAACCTTGGAATACCTTGAGACCAGAAACCAGCCCATGCCAAGTCTAAACTGCAGTGCAATGTGGAACTTCATGTGAAATTTGACCTAGCAGATGTCTATTTGTTCGGGGAAGGTTGACCACACTAATGAGTCTACAGACTTAAAATCTATGTTTCTTTAGCATGGAGTCCAAGTCAAGGTGAAGTTATGTTAAAACTAGACTATGTACTGAAAACACTCAAGCTGCTGGTACACTTGAGGTAAGAATAACACAAAAAAATCCTAATTAAACATTTCTTTTAAAAATATATCTCAAACTTCATCCTTTTCACAAAAAGATAAGGATTGGAGAGGAGGAGAGCTTATAAAACCATTGATAAATTTGTAAAAAACAGTTCAGAAAAGAAGGTCGGGTAGAAGCCACAATTGTGCACAGCCCAGCCTCAGCACCGCTTCACTGTCTGGGGACTCGTGTGTGTGTGTGTGTGTGTGCTTGGACCAAAAGACAGCACATACACAGCTAAATTAAATCCTGATCCTGCCAGTCTTTGTCTGTCCTTCTAAGATGTTGTGTGCATCATCAACACAGGACATTAAAACCGTAACTACCATATATGGGAGGAGTAGATGAGGTTGTAAGATGGGTAGTTTTATTTGCCGGTGGAGGGCTCAGAGGGGTCCTCCTACGACTGAGGGAGGTGCTGTCTGATAATCTCTCGGGACTGCGGGGGGATTCTGTCAGGAAAACGGACAGAAAACTCCACAATGAGGTCACCGCGCTGCGATGGGTTCTTGGGGAAAGGCAGACCTTCCCCCCTGACCCGCTTCAACGTTCCTGGCTTGATGATGTCGTGGCAAGGGAGCGAGATGACGCGGTTTTCCAGCGTGGGAATACTAAGAGTGCAGCCACATAGCGCCTGGAAAAGAGAGAGGAAACACAGAGGGTTAAAGTCTATAGAAAGAAATGAATTCCAGAGCCATGAATATCCTAATGACCTAATGTTTCCATGAGGTAAAACTGGAGTTTATCTCCCCCGACCCCCTAAACACAACATCATGCTGTTGTGTTTTCTGTGCTGTGTGTGTGGAAAACAGAGAGCGTTCCTCTTTAAAGATCACTTAGCTTGGACTACAGCGCTGCCGGGTCTGGAGAACCGCCTCTGGAAAAGAACATTAGGAACTTGGCATCGGAAAAGTTTTCAGGTCTTTGTGTGTTGTGTGAGTGCACAAGTGTGTCAGCATTGCACTGGGGACTAATTTTAGCAGCACCCTCATATCTTGGACTAATGAAGTGAGGCAGGAATCGGCTGAGCTCGTGAATAGTTGGAGGGCTTGTCAGATCCACACAGTCATGCCTGGCGGCGCACACACACACACACACACACACACACACCCACCCACACACCCCCACACACACACACACACACACACCCACACACGCCCCCACACATAAGCATAACCTCCTTATCACAATGCACCATGAATCCAGAAACATGTGGGTTTTAACTACTTCACAGGCTTTGTGGTGGGCATCTTTCAGGATATTAAGGCTGAACAGAAACAACTATTTTTAACTGTGTGACTGAATATCTGAATGAACAACAGACTTTATATAACACTTAGAAGCAACTGCTACAAAGAAAAGCAGTAAAATAAAAAAGTCAGGTGTGAAAAGACACAGATGGAGATGAGCACACAGTTACAAATCCGAAAGGTTTGGGTCAGGAGAGTAAGAGTAAATAAACAAAATAGTAACTTTGAAATGTATATGTAAGTGAAACTTGTGTTTATATTCAAATATAGAATAATATGTAGAATATAGAGTAATATATTTCCAACCAGGCAAATTCATAATGCCAAACATTAAAGAAAATAAACTAAGTTCCAAGTACTATTAACTTCCACTCTGCCAGCTTTTCATAATGTAATTGTGTCTTTGCACAGGCTTAACCTCACAGCACATCTATGTCTGTACTTGCTAAATGTTCTGTTAGAAGCGTTGCTGGGTTTTCTTGTTCTGTCTGATAGAAAGTAAATATGGACCATTGACTTTCGGGTCAAGCGGAGCAGCTGTCTCAGAGCACAGACTGTTTTTCCAGCCATGACATCAGCGTCCTGTCATCCATTACATACGTTGCCCTTTGACCTGGCCTCTTGGCTGTCTTAGAGACTCATCCTCCAGTTCTGAACACTTTCATTCACTAATGCAGATCTTACACACACAGATAGATACAGGTTGCCATAACACTATGAGCACACTGCCATCTGATCAGTGATTGCATAAGGCTCTGCTCAGACAACCGCACCACAAAGGCTGGCACATACAAACAAACACTGACACTTTTTACGGAAAGTAAACTCTCAAGATTTTTTCAGAGCCAAACATCCATCCTGCTTAAACCTAAAAATTCTGCTTTGTGTTTGCTTCAGGATGCAACCAATAAATATCCTCTTAATCAAAAGGGTCCTCTCAAAGATCTGAACTGACGTTGATGATGATTTACACAGGAAATTGAAGAAGGAGGTGCAACGCCACCTCTTTCAAATGTGTGCTGAGAACAGAACATGCCAAGTGTATCTGGTCAGAATAGCTGCAGAGTAGTGAATAAAAGCAAAACAGCATTCACTTAAACTGATATGGTAGTTTAATTTTATACAATGCTTTACTTTTACAGCAGGCATTCATTCTATTTTACATGTTTTGTTCTCTGTACTTGTTTTAAACAGTAAAAACAGCATGTCATGAAAACGTTGAAGTGGTAATTAATGCATTAGTAAAGTAGCTCTCAGAAGCAGGAATGGATAATTATCATATATAACTAGGTGACGAAATATTACTTAGAACAATGATTTATTGCGATAATTTTTTTTTTAATTGTAGATGGTTATCAAAACAGAAAGCAGGTTGAGATTCATACTTTAACTGTTTAAACTATGATTTTCCACTACATGTTTAATGAAATCATTAATAAACATCAATATATTTGATGAAGATTTAATTCATTCATTTATTTTTTGTCTAGCAATACATTACTGCTTAATGTAAATGAGGTAGTGAAGGAGCTTGTTTGATGAAGGTTGTCGTTTTTCTATTTTTAGAGTAATATTTGTGTTTTTGTATCCCAGGCTATGTGCAGTGACAGATGTATTTTTATTACCACTTTTTCTTTCATTGCAGTAAGTAAAATTTAGTGGTAACATTTTAAATCCATAGCTCCAAACAACACCACTAAACCATGCAGAGCTGCCTTGCAACATGACCTGAGCTCAAGCTTTCTGTGAACTGTGGGGAAGATGTTCTGAAGCAGAAAGGAGCACTGAAATATGCTACAAAGGATCCCATTTTGTACATTTGACATGAGTTTTTTCAGGGAGGTAATTTCTTGGCTCAATACTGTTACAGGAGCAGAAAAGTGGCTCCACTGCATGACGACTACAAAAAGACTTTAAAAAGGTTTACCAAACTAAAAAGAAAAGAGAAGCCAGCGTTAAACTGAAAACTCAGTTTTTTTTTCTCTCACTTGCATAAAGATGGAATAAAAACTTTTAATACATTATTTATGCTGTGTAATCAGTTTTTGTCCACACCTTTTAATTTGGCTCTGCATTGACTTGTGAGATTTTCTTGCAAGAGCACTTGCAATATTTTGACAATTTTTTAACAAACCCAAGATATTTTTTTCCCCTTGACAAAAATAAGTTGTTTAATACAGATTGATTCAGAAGTATCAATGACATACAGCATCATATTCATCATTTGCATAAATTGCTTTGACTATTTTGACACTAGAGTTGCTTAAAGATGGTAAACGTTTACTTTGGTCTTGGTTCTTGTGGAACAAGCTGTTACCTTCAGCCACTGAGTCCAACTAATCTGGATTTACACTAACGGAAATGCTATGAGAGATCTCTACTGCAGGTAAGAGTTTAACAAAATATCAGTTCAAAAGTCCAGAGCTGTCTATTCAAGCACAAAATCTACTTGAAAAGATTCATCATCCGCTTCAGCGACTATTAAGTAGATGGAAGACAGACGTCCCATTTTGACTGGAGCGCACTGAGCCATTATCATCGCTACATTCTGGCCTCCTATGGGTTTGGAAAGAATTTGCTTCTAGAGAAATCAGAGTGTCAGATTTGAGCTACATCTCCTGTTGCTTGTGACTTTTGGAGATGCTGCAGGGATGAACGTCTCCCATGAGTGTCACAGCATGGTAAAGCAGAATTGGCAGCACTAAACTACGCTGTCTACTGAGGGATGCTTCTGGCAGAAAACAAAACTGAGCAACCTCATAGCTAGGGAAGAATCCAGCTGTCAAAATATGACATAATATTTAATACTCAAACCTTGAACATCAACACATCCAAACGGTTCTGTTTTGCTCCTTAGAAACAACAAGCTGACTTTTATTTATGGCAGCAATTATTCCTGTGACAGAACTTGTCTTATGTGTTGCATGACATATTTCACACTTTGATAGATTGGAGTGTGTGCAGCCCGCATTTGAAGCCGGGTTTTTCACTGCAGCATTCCTTGGCATTTTTGAAGAAAGCAGAGCAGAAGGAGGAGAGATATATGAGCTCATTTTTGCTTAGGAAACTAAATCATCTGACCCACTTCCCTAAAACTCCCAGGATGCAGCCCCCACCCCAGACACATTTCCCCTACTCTGCCTCATCTCATGTTTAACTCCACCAGACCTAAGTCTCTTATCTGGCTGTGGAAAGATGAGAAGGTTTTAGCTGTGGGAGTTGCAAAGTGCAAACTTAATCGCTTGCAGGTTTGATTAAACAACATCTCCAGCTTTAAATATGACTCAATAAACTCCAATGTGTTCTAGTCTGTGCAGAGTTGCTGTGTGAGGCCACTGCTCCATTACCTAGCTGGTTATTTAGAAAAGCTTACAGAAAAACCATAAAAATTGGCTTAAGCTGAGAACAAAGAACTGCACTGACATCCCTGGTGCTCTCAGCGAACCTGCCATCAGGTTGACTGTCAGAACGTGGGAACCTTAATGGAAACACTAAAGCAACGGAGCACCCAGTGCCCTCCACTGGGTGGAGCGGCCAATTAAATATCCTGCCAGTTGCAATAATAGAAGCTGGGATTGTCACCACTGTAACACTACAATCCATCTTTATCTGAATGTGTTTGCAGGAGGTGGATACTTGTGTGCTGTCTTAGGCGTTTATGTGTATGATTTCATGCTGATGCACATAACGAATGAGGATGGTGGTTCTACGCCTGTCACACCAGGACACCACATTCCTGCTTCCTCTCTCACATGTGGGTGGCAGAGACTCTGCTCCGACTGATCCTGTCCTCCAGCAATGACCACATGCAATGAGCACATCTAGGACTGAGGAGCAGAATAAAGTGCATTGTAGGAATATTCACAAGCTTTCAGCGCTTTTACATTTTCTCACGTTGCAACCACAAATATAAAGTGTTTTATTAAAATCTTATGTGATAGACCAGTTGTTTGCAACCTAAAGAGCCATTTTACTCTCGGATTAGCCAAGTAAAACTTGTTTAGAGCATTAAATGTCACATGACATTTTGAAAAAAGACAACTTTTTAGACAAATATGTACATATTGTCATTTTTAAAGAAGTGTTTCATTTCAATTTGTAGGGTCTAAAATAAAGATAAACATAAAAGTGGATAAATTATTATTATTATTATTTTAAAGCATGTAGATTTCAACCTATTGACAAGAAAGAGATCTAAAAACATTTTACTTCTACTTTGTGGGAATCCAGTGCAAATATTGCAGGGAAAACTGCAATGGTTAAAAACCTGCATTTGTTATTATATCTGTATTTAAAAACAATAACTGGCTCCTTTTAATTTTCAGCCAAAGTTAGTAAGAGCCAATGTGGAAAGTCAAATGTGACTCCACAGTCGCAGGTTTCAGACCGCTGTGATAGACCAACATAAATTAGTGTAATTTTGAAGGAAAAGAAAATCATACTTGTTTTTCATACTTGCTCTCTCAAATAAATACATTTAAAAAATAATTTAAAAAAAGGTTAAAGGCTCACATTTGTATGTGGAATATGTAACTCAGTCCAGCATGTTTTAGATTTTTGTTTACCTCTACATACCTGACTTAAATTAGCAAACAATTTTTCTTTGTGAAATAATATTTCTCCTTACTTCACATTTATGCACTCCTTAATGTTGGTCTATCACATAAAATCCCAATAAGACATGCCAAATTGTGTTGTTGAAGATGATAAATGTAGAAAAGATTTAGAAAGTCTCTGTTTGAGGCATTTCTGTTCCAAAGCTTCCCAGCTGTGTGGCTGCAGTGAGTGTTTGCCTGACTGGATCCACCAGGAATCAAAATCCCTCAAAAGAATTAGCAACTAATCTGTGGGTGGAGCTACAACGTGAGAAGATGAAATAAGTTGGACGTACCTCTTTTAGGGTTATCTTGCAGTTATAAATGATATTGGAACCATCTCTTTTGAAGTGGGCATGCCCCTTGTCTTTAAGCACAAACACTATGTCGGCAGGAATGTTCTCAGGGGTCTCGTCCCCCTCCTTTGGGAAAGTAATCTTGGTCCCCTCCTTCCAGCCCTTCTTGATGACGATGTTGAGGATCTTGTCCTCCGTTCTCAAGCTCCTCCCGTCTGGATTCAGCCTGCGCCGAGTGATCTTCATGCGTTTGGTGCAGCCGTGGAAGATCTCCTCCAGTGAGACCTTCAGCTCGTGGACCACCGGCGCGTCCTGGTACTTCCGGTTGGTCCCCAGGCGCTCTGAAGGGGTTTGCCCCCTCCTCCTGCGACCATCCCCTGGAAAGCCATTGTTCATTCCTCCAGGAAAGCCAAACTGTCTCTCAAAATTAGCAAAGGGGTCATCCTCATCCATTTCTGTGTCGTGCTCTGCGCCGTTGCTGTGGTTGTTGTGGAAGGGGAAACCGTTGGAGCGGCTGTGGCTACGGCTGGAGCCAAAGAACATGTCGAAAGGGTTGGAGCCCCCGAAGAAAGAGGCAAAGGTGGCGTGGGGGTCTCCATGGAAAGTGTAGTGGTGCGTCGAGCTGCCAGGAGCGCCAGAAGAGCTGCTGCCTCCTGTCTTCAAACCTGCAACAGAACAGAGGGCTAAGAAATGATTGACCGTACAAACACACACTAAAAAAAACCCAGTGGATCTGTGAACATCTTCTAACACACACCTGGCTCTGACCCCAGCATCAAACACCCTGGAACAGTATCATATTTTTATACCATTTCACAGGTGTGGATAAGTATGAAAAAAATAAAGTAAATTTTAAAATGAACAAATGTTTGATTTTCTGACTTATCTTGTCTTTAGTTTTCTAAAGGCCTATTTCTTTTACATTCTTTATCTTTAATTTTACTAATCAAATGTTGATTTAATATTTCACCCATCAATATTTTGGTATTTGACATATAGACTGAATACAGACGCATTAAAAGTTTTTTAGAAAAAGTCTTTTCATCACTTTTTGGACTTTAGTTACCTTTAAATTCATGTTCACCTAACCTGAGCCTTAACTCTTTTATGACCTGAATTATATGGAGGCCAGTTGGACTTATTTTTGATTTCTTGAATAAAAAGGAGTAGAAACATTCCCTCACTGCATATTTTAAGTCAGTGTCAACTTTCAGTATTATCGTATTGTTGACTATGCAATAAAAGTTTAGAAGTTAGTAGAGAAGCCAAAAACAGGAGTCAGTTTCAGAGTTGTGTTGTTTTGAAATTTGTGGTACCTACAGATAAGATAAGTAAATATTTTGTACTAAAATGTCCAAACCTATTTTAAAACTTCAGAGGTAGAAAATGTAGAAAAATTACCTGGAAACATGTAAATTTTAAATAAAAAAAAAGTTTTGGAAGTCTGTATAAAATCAGGTACCAGACAGAGGATTTCTCTCAAAAAGCAGAGAGAATAAACCATCGTGGGCGGGAAAAAAATCCCACAGCATCACCGATCTTCCAGCAGTGCTGCCAGTGGAGCAACAGTGACTGAAATACGAGGTCACTGCAAGCAACAAACTCACACAAATACACACATGCATGCACAAAACGCCCACAAATGCAAACTACAGCAGTTGCCGCTATTCATATCGCAGCAGCATCATGATCTCGAGCCATCTGTCTGTCAGGGAACTCACACACACACACACACACCCCTTCACACACACACATTCATTCACAGATCAAACAGCAGCTGAGGAGGACTCTGAGTTATTGGACCTGGTGAGGGTTGTTGACACTATAATAACCAACAATCACACATAAAATACAAAAGCATGAACGAGATAACATTATTACTAGAATGACTAACGCATATTTGTGTGATATTAGACCTGTGCCTGAGTTATCTCAGTAGAAATGCCTGCTGGCTTCTCAGACAAAATGAGCCCTGCAGGCTTCTTGCTCTCCAAAAGTTTTCACAGCACCTGTTTTCTCCTCACCTTCCTCTCCCAGCTGGTCGTAGATTACCCTTTTCTTGGGGTCACTGAGAACCTCATAGGCCTCTGCAATTTCCTTGAATTTCTCCTCCGCGTTTGGATCTGTGTTCTTGTCCGGATGGAAGCGCAGCGCCATCCGTCGGTAGGCCTTCTTGATTTCATCCTCGTTGGAACCTTTGGGGATCCCAAGGGTCTTGTAGTAGTCCTTCCCCATACCTGCACCTCTCAGGACCCAGAAGCCCTCTCTTCAGCTCGGACTGTGCTGTATCACTGGTGAGACACAAGGACACAATAAGAGTCTCATAACAATCCTCTGAGACAGATGCTGCCGAGAATGACAGGCTAGATGCATCTCAGTAGCTTAGAATTATAATAAAAAGTTAATTTATTCAATTTAAAAAGTTTAACTCAAATGAATCTACTACACAGGGTTATACATTTTATACATTCGTTATGGTTTACAGCAAATGAAAACCCACAATTCAGTTTCTAGCATTATTATAACATAGCATAAGACCAATAAAAGTTCAATGGTGGGAGAAAGTGTGGTAGAAAAAGATGCAGAAATAGTAGGAATAGCCACACCTTTTAGACAATTACAAGGCAAAGCATATTTAAGAGTTTGGAGGAGATTTACAATGTGAGGAATGCAGCTGGAGTCAGAATCTCAAGGGCCATCACGCCCTTTGTATGCAAGGATCGAGGATGTTGCACACAAAATATGTCACATTCCTTGTGTTAAAACTTCTAACTGGACGAAGCGGACTTCTTGGTTCAAAGCCCTCCTGTCAGGTGAAAGTAAATTCTGTATTTGACCACATAAACACAAACAGAGAGCTTGTATCTAGATACAGACTCTAGATTGAGTGTATCAAGATCACAGAGTCCAAATACAGAGTGCAGAGACAAGGTTGCTATTAACACAACCCGGACTTCCTAAACACCCACAGAACCACAAGCTGATCATCTTCAAGCCACACTGCACTGATGCAGTAATTTAAGAAGCCCCATTTCCTGTATAAAAAGTACTTTTTTATTGGTTATTTGCAATTTTGCAGTTTTCTAAGTAGCAACATTTTTAATTAATAGTATCTGGATCAATATCTATCTAGAAGAGTGTGGTGTTGGACTGTGGTGTTGCAACAAGGTGGAGATGGCAAGTAGTTTTAAAATTTGAATAAAAAATGAAGAACAAAAAAAATACAAAAATCACAAGGAACACAAGGAGCCATAGTAAAACAAAATAAAACAAAAAAATCACAGTAGGAACAAACAAGCCAGCCAGGTGAACAGGGACAAAATTTGATTTAACAGGAGGAACCATCAAGGAGTGACTGAGAATGGGATTTATATATACTGGGGATATTGATTACTGAACAAGGAATAGATGGATGATCAGAATGGGTTGACAGTGTGAGGGGAGAGAAAGAGAGAAAATGGCACACGGGTCAAAACTGGATAAACTTAGTAAAAATGAATCTAATACTAACAAACAACCAGGCATTAGCAACATAGTTAACTGGAGTAACTAAGAAAGGGCTGAAGCAAAGGAAAACAGAAACACTGCTAATCTAAACAAAGAATTGAAACTAAGGAACACATAAATAATAAACAAACACAAAAACAACTCAAACAACAAAAGCCCCTGGCAATATCATCAAAACTGACAGAAATAAACACTTTAAATGCATGTAAAGATCAATCAATGCAGTGTTTCAGTTTTACTTTCTGAACTAAATTATTGAAATACAGATATTTGTCAATTATATTCAAAACTATTGAGAACCACCTTATGACCTGGCCAAACAGGCCTACTTTACATCTGCTTATGACCCCCTGCTGGCCTGGAGAACTTGCACCAAATCTTGAAATTACACATGGTGGATTTATGAAAGAATCAGTTGGAAGAATCCCAAGAGTTTTAAATTTGTAGCAACACTTAAGTTTTAATTCCTGCAGAGTTACATACACAGATCAGAAGGCAAGTTGTAGTTAAGTGCCTCACCTAGCAGCACACCAACATGTGGCACAAGGAAGCTGGAATCAAACCCACAACTGTCACCACAGTCGCTACATTACTTATTGAACTGCTGAGCAACAAGAACCAGCATTATTTGAGTGGTTGCTTATGGAACACTTTACATCATTACAAAAAGACATGTGTGGTTCTTCAAAATAAAAGCCCCCCATGTTTGTTTCATGCGCTGATGACTAATTTCTGACTTATTTCTTCTGTTATCTTTAAACTTAAATGCCTATTTCTAATTGCAAAATGGTGAATATTACACTCAGGTATGATTCAAAATAACGCAGAGCAGTTCATTGCATTTTCATGTTAAAGTAAAAAAAAAAACAACCAAAAAAAACATTAATGTTGATGTGTTAATTTAAGCATAACAATAAAATGTTATGGTTTCATACAACAATGCAGTGATATCTGCCACCTACCTGCAGTGTTATATCTGATGGCATACATCTGATATAACACTTTTACTTTTAGTTACACCAAAGACTTGATTTGGTACAATTAATTAGAAAATATTAAACTCACCCTTTTCCCCCTAATCTCTTAAATCTGTAAAAGAAAAAAAAAAATACTGGTAATGGGTTTTGCTGGAAGGGGTCCCCAAATTAAATTCTGCTCAGGACCTCAGGCAACCTCAGGCCGGCCCTGGATCTGCCATGCACCCTCCAGATATGTCATTTGGAGACTTAGTGTGAGATCTATTAAGTGATATGTAGGGAACAGAGAGTGCTGGTTTCACCAACTGTTGCCATGGCGATATGATGATGATGATGTAGTCTGAGATGGAGAGCAGAGGAATCCCCTTCATCTTACTGTAACCAAAAGGGCTTCTCCACATCAACTCTGCCTGGTAGCTCCAGAATAATTTCCCCTTAATCACCTCTTCTGGAATCACAGGAGATCTTGTGTGAGAAACAGAAGGAAGCAGCCCACTGCAGACCACGGTGATACACTGCCTGAATCTATTGTGTTCAACCAGCCTTATGGGCAGGAGAGACCCCCCTCACTGCAGTGCCTTTCAACAGGGCACAGCAGTCTCCAGAGAGCAAAATGAGGAGGATTTTTTTTTGTTTTTTTTTTGCTTGTGCCCTCTACTTAAAGAAACAGTTCCAATTTGCGATGCGATGCCAAAAATAAAGCTCAATATTTCCGCTTATTTTCCGACACATACATGCTCGTATGCAGGCCCACAGACCACGTAAAAGAAGCGAAGACAAAGCCCTACCAGAATGCCCTGTCAGTGGAGAATCAGATCAGCATGGTCCGGCTTCCTTCAGCCTGTTTCTGCGCTCCTTTCTTCCCTTCGGCCCCGCTGACTGCCCAGCCGCTCCGGTTCCGTTGCCTTCTTATAATAACCTGACGTCAGGACGCAGCACCGACCGGCGGGGATCACAGGCTCTGAAATAACCAGTGACCAAACGCTGAGGTCCGCCCGCCCGCCCGCCTGACGTCTCGGTGGAAAACCTCAGAGTCAAATCGGTACCAGTGCTGTGTTGATGGGGCAGCAGAAGCAGACTGGTTCCCAAGAATCAGGGAGAGAAATGTGTCTAAATCGATGTCTCTAGTTATCGATTTAACGGCGTGAATAACTTAACTCTGATGGCTGTTTGGAAAATCAACCCTCTTCTTAAACTTTAAAATCCTTTAAAGTAAAAACTGTATTTTAAAATGTCATTACCGACCCTACTGCTGCTGCGGTGTCCGTCCCTGGACTTGTGCCTGAAATATGGAGCCTGGGCTGGAGACCAGACCAGACCCAGCCCACTCACCCCCACCCCTCCTAAGAACAACGAAAAAAAAAAAAAGTTTCCCCAAACTATTAAAAACAATGTATATTTCTTCCTTTCCTTCTTTTTGCTCTCATTAGATTGGACAGATGATTGCTGTAAATCAGCTGTCCACAAACGAGATTAGAGTCCCGTTTGGATGCTGATCTAAAAAATGTGGGTGTGCGTATCCATGCGCGCGGCGCTTCAGTCGTGCCTCGTGCCTGGTCTGAGTCATGAGATGACTCCACTCACACCCGCATCTTTACCTCCTATCTCTATAAAGACTGCAATCATCAAATCACAGCGTGGAGGCTTTAAATTAACCAGACATCTCTCTCTATCTCACTTTCCTTCTATGCATTTAATCTAAGGCTTCATTTCCCAGCACTAACTTCAAAATCAGAACCAGACACATTTTCTTACAGGACTTTGACTAAACTGTCCGCAACACAGGGGCTGAAACATTTATAAAACACTGCATATGCATTTTGAGATGTAACTGACATCATTATTACACATTTATGCCACCCCTTGATACAATGGTGCCCTGGGTGTTGAGCCATCCCACCAGTATCATACACCACTGTCACCAGCTGTTACATTTGTAGTGTGAAAGTTGTGTTAAAGTTCTCATTTAGTTATTTTAGCAATTTCTGCTTTGTTTTGTCAGACTGGACCATCTTTACTCCTGCTAGTGTTTCTTTGATAAGTGACAGATTTTATCATCAAGGAACACGTTGCCTTCTCAGTTTAATCATTATTAGCCCACTAATTAACTGTAAAACATTGCGAGTTTAAAAGAAAATGTAAAAACGAAGTAGATCTGTGGCACCACTGTCGTAGCTGCCGCTGGACGTTGCTGAGGGTGGACACCAAAAAGATTTCTGTTAACAACCAACCAGGAATGCCCTACACAGGCACAACACTAAAACCTTACCCCCCACTTAAAATCTAAGTTTAGACAGCTCTGTTAAAATAACCAAGCCTTGACCCTTAGGGTGGACGTTTAAAAAAAAGACGCTTGTGTGGGACTCTTTAATAAATATACAGTTAAATATACAGTTCATTTAACACGCAGGGAAACCATTAAAAAGTCATTTTAAAAAAGCAGCTTAAGGGGGTCTGCAGCAGATTGCAAAGTTTAAAAAGTTCTGCTTCCTTTTTCAACAATTTGTATGTCTTCACTGTATAAATGCCTTGCTTTCTCTCTGACTCTTTCTCACAAAATAGTTTTCTACACAAAACACAACACAAAGCAAATGATTACAAGCAGCACATATACATCCTGGTAAAGATGAGCAAAATTCCACAAAACGAATTCAATTTGAGTGCATTTATTTAGTTAAACAACACAGAAATGGTTTATCAGACTCAAAAGTTGTTATTTTCCGCGACTGTGGTCTATCCAAGTCCCCACACGGAAATCCAGCAGAAAACCTCAGTGGTGAGTTGAAGAGAGGAAAGCATAGGAGAGGATCCAGAAGTCCAGAAAATCCAGAGATTTTGCAAAAATAATGATCCAACATCCTTCTCTCTTGATGACTACAGTAACATATCAACTATGTAAGCCGCAAGATACAAACTATGCATTTTATTAGGTGGGTTAATATTTGTGCTGTGATGATTTTGTCAAAAACAAAAAACAATTTTAACACGGGAATTTCATTGATATTTCAGACCTGTTAGAAAAGTTGCACTTTGTTTTATGGAGAAAACGAGCAGCACAATAATTTGTGGTTGAAGATTTATATGATGCATGAGAAATACAGCCATATGTTAACATCATGCAATGCATCACATAACACTAAATATAATCTTTGGATGAATCTGAACTATTTATACTAGTTTTTTAAACATGTTTCCACTGGGAAACAAAGCCTCAACTTGAACATGCTCCAACCTGCTGACCTACAGAAACCAACCTGTTGGCTTGTTGGCGGTCCGAAGTGTTGGACTGCTATCAGCTCCAACTTAGTCTGGGACTAATTTTAGCTAAATATGACACCTTACTTTTATACTGAGCTTCTGACTCATCAGCCCCATTATATAGAAATGAGTCAACACAGGCTTTCTGAGCAAAATGTTCCCTCGTCAGAGGATTTTCTTGCTTGTTTACAATCAAGAGGATTTACTGCTTGCAACAAAGTGAAGCGATAAACATCTTGAGGGCGAAATATTAAGATGTTTCCCTTCGGCTTCATCAGTGTTCTCAGTCCTTATATAAACAACAACCAGCCTGTCCCGCTCTCAGACAAACATCACATTAGAGCAGCAGTGCTGAAGGTCTGAGTCATTATTGATGACTTTTATCGTTAAGTGCCCATAAAGGTACGCTCAGCAGGACACTTCTGCTCTGATTGGTCGATGCCAGAGGAAGAGCTGGAGAGAGAAATAAAAACTAATTTCAGTTTGAGTCACCGGTGAGGCGAGGAGGTGTGAGGAAGGTGGGCGTCTGAATGGAGGAGTCTGTCTGACACGCAGATATGCTGCGAACAACACACACACACACACACACACACACACACACACACACACACACACATTTAACATTCAAAACAATGTGAGCATGTAGAGAAGCTGCTATGCAGAGGGACATTCTGGGACATTCTTGTGGGTCCAGCTGAAGAGTCCGTGTGTTTTGGCAGCAGGAAGGGACTTCTGGTCACTGCATCTGTCATAGAGGAGCAGCTGTTTAGCAGCAGAGTTTAGCAGCCTCAGCTCAATCTGTGAGGTGGAAATACAATGAGGGACTCATCATGAAATTTCAATTAGCCTGTATAAAGTGTCACGAACCGACTCATGGGCCACAAGGTAAAGGATTTGGTCAAAAGAGGAAGAAAACTGAGACATTGCGCAGCTACATATACGTATATATATATATATATATATATATATA
>CAEFZY010006567.1:0-12199 GCA_903066815.1 Brachyrhaphis roseni
TTAAATTGGAGTAACAGAATTACATAGTGCTGAAATAAAGCAAAGTAATCAGGTGGAAATCCTTTCCATGATTTTTTCATGTTCATCCAAAGAGGGATTTTTTTTAGTGTATGTAGAGATCCAAAAGCTTCACCTTTTTCCCTCCAAATATAGCAATGGCCTTTCTGATCAATCACGTGAATTTTTTTCATCAGACCAGAGAACATTTTTCAAAAAATTAAGATCTGTGCAAAATATGTCCTGACATTTTATGTTGTTTTGGAGTTTTGGCTTCTTCCTCTCTGAACGGCGTTTCAGCATATGTTACTGCATGATTCCTTTCACCGATCTGGCTCACTTCAGAGCTTCAGCAGTTTTTTCAAAGGCATTGTAAATATTAGTTGAGACAAAATTTCTTAAGAAATGTCAGAATGGGAAAAAAAAAAATCCTTAATTCTACCTGATCTCTAAAAGGAAAGGGTTAATTTGATTATATTGTCACACAAAGAACCGTTCAAACGTTTATTTTTTCATCTTGTCTATGGAATTGTCTGGTTTCAGCTGTAAACCCAGAAGCTTTTGTTACCTGGATTTTTCCAGAGGTCTGAGAACTACACTTGTTTTATATAATCAGATGATGTGGCTTTAAAAATCACTATGACATTCAAGATGACCATCTGTTGCTGTGACAACCATGCAAACCATGGAGCTAATTCTTTGAGGCAAACTGGAGGAAGATTTATGAGCGCATTTGCGTGTTCTCATGGTGTGACAAGGAGAGCGATGACCCAGTTGGTATCTGCCTTACGTTTAGTGCTTGATAGATGAAGCCGTCCAAACATGACTGTACCTAGCTTAATCCACAGGGCCAGCAACTGCTGTGTGAACTTTATATACCCTTTTTATTGACAGTGTTGACTTATTGGAAGTGTTGAAAATATCAGCCTTTTCACCAACTACTGCTGCTCAGCTGGTTTTCACAACCACCTTTTCCTGGTCAATTCTTCTGAGCAATTTTTAGGCTATGATTTTATTCACATTCATGTTTGTTTCTTTAAATGAGTTATCTCAAGTAAACAAAATGGAGTGCCTTCAGTAATGGTGCCTATAATCTATGTTACTGTATGTTTTATTTGATGTGACAGCCAAACAGACAGAGCATAAGGTAAACAAAAACTATATAAATCCAAAATTGTCACAATTCCATCCAAATTTAATGTTATATTTTGTCAGGTGAGTTCCTGACAAAATTTAACTAACTTGTTCCAACTTAGTTAAACAATATTTTTATTTACAATATTTTCTCTCCTCACTGCTTCTCCTCTTCAGTCCACTGACTGTAGAATTATGCAATTTGAATGAATTTGCTTAATCGAGAGAAGCCAATTTTGAAAAACATGTTTTGCATCACATGAGTCACACCATGAAGAAGAAGAAGGCAGGAAATAGAATGGGACCGTGGCGAGTTTTTCTTTTTAATCACTTGTTACGTCAACAAACTTATTCACTAGTGTTTTTTATTGGATTTCTTTATAAAGAAAAGACTGCAATTGCAAATTTCTGCTTTTTTGATAAAGTTTGGACACATTTTTTTGCGGAAATCAGCTAGTCATGCTATTATTCAATGTCTAATAGTAGAGTCAGAGGACATTGTGCTTGATATAATGAGACAATCGATTCACATTCATTATCATTCTCTCATAATAAACATTTTCAAACTTTACTTCTGGTCTTCTCAAAGTATTCATGGATATTGAGCAAATATTAAGTCATGACACTTACAGTACAGAAGTTTTATTTTGGTCTTGTTGATCCCAACCTTAATGGCATTTACATCAGCTGTCATTCTTGAATCAACCTAAATAGTGTGAATGTCATCCAGCTCTGCTAAATTTGAAACATCAGACTCTTTAAATTCAAATTTTAATCTTTGTCTTGGTAAAGCTGTAGAAGCCATAAATTATTTCAAGTGTAATTGTGCAGAACTTGTGATTCACTTCAGGTTTTCAAAAATCGTTCTCCTTCAGAGCCACAGCCAGAACACGGCACTTAAATTTCTGCAAGACAAACAAACCTCCAGTGGTGATGTTATTACCTTTTCTGGTGTAAATCGAATGCAGCTTAGACTGAGTGATGGACCGCAGCAAGACAAATCTCGCTCTTCTGAAAACTGCTGACTTTAAGGCAAAAAATGGTAATAGATTTCCAAAGTGAGGGGCCATTACAGGAGCAGCATGCAAATGATGGGTGAAGAAATAATCTACAAGGTGTTATTGAGCCCTTGGTGTAAGGAGGAAGGGAAGGCCTCTTTCCATTCGCCTGCAGAAGCACCATAATGTGAGGCTTGTAATTAGATATTGATTCACTTTGTCAATGACTATTTCAAACTAGTGTCCGCCTTCTGTAGAGCGGGGGATGCATAAAAGCCTGAATACATCCTGAAACCACTGAAACATCTTCATGTTGATAATAAATGGTTTCAAAAGCAGCTGATGCATAAATATGCAGTTGGCAATGTGTTAGCCTTAAGTAAAGAGTTTCTTTAACCTTCAAAATAATTTTATTTTTCAACTGTAATCACATGAAAGTGGAATCAAAGCACAAAGTTTCCTTAAGAAAACTTACTTTAGACATTAGTGGTCACTGTTGGAATGAAAAGGCATTGACTTAACGAAAATCAATTTTGTCTGACTAATGCCTTCTGTTTTGTTCTGACAATATGGAAAATGAGATTTTATAGCTCATCAATCATTATTTCCTCCTCCTCCTCCTCCCAACTTGTAGGTCTTGTAGAGTCATGTAGACCGAGTAGAGTTTGTGAAAAACAAACATCTGAAAACCACATGGAGGCAACTTGACAGTTCAACCATGAATAAGTAACTATTTGGAAACTGATTCCCCATCAGCCAGGAAATAATAAAGCATTACTTCCCTCAAAATAAAGTTTTGCCTGCATTATAAAATATTTGAAGTACAAAGAAAACAAAGAATCCATTAATCTTCACCATTTACAATTCATACTGAACATAATTTTGCATGTCTATTTTTGTTTTTACTTTTGTTTTAGTTTCATCATTCTTTTATTTTTTAGTTGAGTGTGACTAGCCTAGGGAGTTCATTGATTAAATGCTTAATGGTAAGATTGAATTATTTTTGTTAATAAACTTTTCTTTTTTTAGAGAAAAGTTGTTCCAAAAATCTCCAGTGCTGGACCTTCATCAGGCTGGTATTAATGAACAATAACTGACAACAGAACAACAGAACAGCACAACAGAAAGTTCAGCTTAAAGGGGCAGAGGATAAATAACCTGAGCTGCATATGCAGGTGGTGAACATTAACTGTCAAACAAAGAATCCATTAATATTATCTAATCTTAAATTAGAGCTAATTTGCTTCACCATTTACAATTCATACTGAACATAATTTTGCATGTCTATTTTTGTTTTAGTTTCATCATTCTTTTATTTTTTAGTTGAGTGTGACTAGCCTAGGGAGTTCATTGATTAAATGCTTAATGGTAAGATTGAATTATTTTTGTTAATAAACTTTTCTTTTTTAGAGAAAAGTTGTTCCAAAAATCTCCAGTGCTGGGCCTTCATCAGGCTGGTATTAATGAACAATAACTGAGACTAAACTATTCTCTTGATAATGAAGGAGTTAAGTTACTAGCTTTATTAGAACATGCATAAAGTTTCAGAGCTAACGTAGACTCCCACTGCAGCACAACAGAAAGTTCAGCTTAAAGGGGCAGAGGATAAATAACCTGAGCTGCATATGCAGGTGGTGAACATTAACTGTCAGATTGATGCTGCAGCTCATGATCACATAGCATCTCCTGCTATCACACCACAGTCAGTCAGCGCTTTGGCTTCTTAGGCTCATCTGTCAGGAATTTGATTGGTCTACACTTGCTTAAACTGATGCATCTGCCCTCCTAAATGAAACAGACAGCCAAGGCTTTACCTGGGTGATTTGGGCAGGAACTGACTCAGCAACCTGTCCTAATGGCTTTCAGCTTCAGTGTATGGCTTAAACTAAAGGACAGGAGCCTGCTTTTCAAAGTCAAGAGTGGAACCAGCAAATATATGTCTTGGAGAGTATTGGCTATGAAACTGAGTTTTTAAATGCATTACATTTTCTGGTTTTATTTGCTATATTGCTGCTGATCTCAGTCAGCACAAGCCCTCTGATAACCTCAATTTATCTTTTATCCATTTACTTTGTTTCTCTTTCTCAGCTAAACTCTTATTTCTGTCACCCTTTTCTTTTTTATCCTACAAGAAAACTGAGCTACAACCTTTGACCTTTGGTCCATTCAGTGCTGCATAACATTTTGGACCGATTACTTTTACTAATAATATTAGAATTAGAAATTCTATTAACAGAATATTGCTAAGGTTTTGCATACATTTGTAATGGAAACAGCTGCTGTATTCATTGATTTTATAAAGATATCTTCTGATCTGTTTCCTGTGTGTCTGATTGGAGCTGATATAATAACTGTCTCAGAATTTGGACTGCTTCTAACCTTTTTCTCTCAAATTCAAGATTTAATATGATTCAATATTGTTTTGGATTGTAAAATCAAAATATTTAAATGCATAAAACCTTTCAGACATTTGCATTCAGTCCTTCTGAATATATGTTTATTCTAAAAACTATGGCCTTGTACTCTTGTTCCCAAAACTGTGTGCTTTTTATACAAGGCCCATTTTTATTAATACTCCATCAATAAATTTTAACAGCTAGACATTATGTGGTTCACTGTGAGTGAGTCTTACAGTCAAAATTTTATCCCACTGGGTACAATTTTAACTGAGCACCAACACATCCTTTAAAATCTCATCTATGCATCCAGTTTTCTATTGGGAAATAGTTAACATTCAGTAAAACTTTAAAAAAATGAAGATTCATACATTTTTGACTGATTGCATTAATTTTTACCACTCTTTGAGATATATTGTATTCATTATCTGCTTTCCCTTCCCTAACTATCATTTGCATGGAAGTTGCTAAGTTACCACATGCCGTTGTATCAGAGCCAATATTCATATCTAACTACAGCCGAGAACTGCTATATTTATCATGCAGATCATTAAAGTCAAAGAGCTTTGATTTAACAAAATACATCATTATGGGACATTTGACAAGTAATTTGCATATATATAATATATATTTTATTAAAGTTATATACTGCAGATTGAATAAAATGCAACTACATAGCATTTTTTGAAAAGTCTGGATTGCTTTATGTGTATTTTGCATGTTGCTTTTGACTGTTGCTCGTGGGGAGAGACATTTAAGTAATCTAAAAGTATTAGAAAAAAATTAAGCTACCTCTTTGTGTGCAGACTGTTGGATGTAAAATTTGTGAGCAGTAAATATTGTGCTAGTTATCAGTATTGGACCAAAGAAAGCAAGGCAGTTACAAGCCTTTAAAATTGTGATGCTTTTGATGGGTCAGACTGACTCAAGAAATTGTAACAGCAGCTGCGTAGGGGGCCCCAATTTAATTTTTTGGCAGGGGGCCCAAGATTCGCTGCCAGGAATCTTGGGCCCCTTGGTGTAAGAAGCGGGGGTGGGGGGTTGCTGGACAAAAACTTCAGGAAATATTCACTCAAGGAAAAGACAATTACAGCTTTAAAAGAACACTGATATTACAATAAAGGCAAAACAATTATATTTGTGTAGGACATTTTCAGCAACAAGGCAATTCAAAGTTCTTTACATGGTTAGAAAGAAAATCATTAGATTGCAGAGTGGTCTGGAAGATTGATTGAATTTGCCATTGTAGATATTATAGGTCCATCCATCCATCCATCCATTTTCAATTCACCCTTGTCCCTAATGGGATCGGGAGGTGCTGGTGCTTATCTCCAGCTACGTTCCGGGCGAGAGGAGGGGTCACCCTGGACAGGCCGCCAGTCTGTCGCAGCATATTGTAGGAAGTTTATTTTAATTCACAAGTACACATTTTTAAAAAAGATATATTCTACCCAGTTGCACATTTCTTGGATCAGAATAAGTAAGGAAGAGTATTTCATGATTCCAATAATTACTTTTTTTCTCAAATAATTGTCCAGAAATGTGAAGGGGGAAATGCTTCCATCCATTTGGATCTTAAAGACATGAGCTTGGAAATGTGTTTGAAATTCCTCTTTTCTTCTTTATTCCTGCTGTGTTTAAGATTTTTTTCCTTTAACTGAATTGCGTTTTTCCAGGTTTAGGACAAAAGTAAAATTATTGATCCTACAAAAAAAAATAACAACAACCAAGAAACTGAATCCAAAAAACAAGGATATGTGGTGTAGAAATCAGATAATTTATTCTGTTTTTACCTGAAGGAGATCATTTGTGAAACATGGTTAATTATGTAAACAGTGCCATCAGTCAGAAATGCTTTAGGATTCTGTTGGCATCATCTTGTTTACCCCCATCAGTACAGAGCCAGCGTCGAGCAACAGGGGCCTTCAAGGTTGGATCTCCCCTGAGTTTTCTGTCTGAGGAAACACCTTCATCCTGTTCACCAATGCAGACAGGCAATAAGGAATGCTTGAGAGTTGGTCAGGTGGAACATAAATTAGGACTGAGTATTGAAAGTCTTACCGTTTTATTTCATGTGACAAATAAAAATATTGATTTTATTGAGATTTTATGAGATCAGCTAACACAAAGTAGCGACGGAGTGGGAAGTGAAAAATATATATCTTATACATTTATCAACCCTCTTGAGTAAGTACTTTGTAGAACCGCCTTGTTCTGCTGCCATGTTTCACTTTTGGCTCAACCTGAGTGCAGAGGTTCAGGTTTGAATGGCTTATTATGACAGAGATGAGAATGTGCAAAAATGTTTGACATATTTTGGATATGAATTCTGGGACAGGTGCTAAGAAGAGGAGAAGCAATAAGAAGACTTTATCTTAATGGAACAAAATGTACAAAACAAACGGAAGTTGCATTAATAAAAAGCAATGGCAAGATATGACACAATCACAGGATAAATTCAAGTAAGATAAGTAGAGACATATTTTAAGGAAGAGAAATGCAATCATAGAAAATAAATTAGTGTCCAGTTTCAGGAGTGTTTTGGAGAAGAAGCGTAAATGTTAAAATCTGCGTTCTTGCAATTCACTTTATCAAGGTCATATGACTCCAAAGCACTTTAAGCTGCACTGTGTATGTTACAGCAAAATCTCCCTCTTTGACTCTCTCACTGGGTTTTGTAAATAAAATGCATCCTTTGGTAACTTCCTACATATTTATGTTCTTTTGTTTACAACTTTCACTTGCAGGTCACTAAGGTCAGAACTGAACTGGGTAAAAAAAGGCTCTGAAATTTTCCACCCCTGACAGGATCAACTGACCTTGGAAGGCACCTGCACCCTAATTCAGTACTTCAGTTAATGAAACATTCCGTCCTCAAATAATGTTTTATCTTCACTTTTGCTTTGCATTGTGAACTGATTGTTTGAACACATCCAATTGTTAATAATTTAGTCTTAAGCTGATCTTAATTAATTGGGAGCTAATTTGACCTCATTTCCATAAATATTCAATGCAAACTTTGGTTTTTATGCATATTCATATTCATGCTGGAGTGTGATATTACTACATATCATTCTATGAGTTATTTAATTTTGTACTCTTAGATATTTTGGTGTTTCTATGTACGTGTAGCAAGCTTTGTTTATTACAAACGTAACCAGGTGAAAAATGGGTACATGTCAAATGTATTTTGTAAACCATGTTTTGTTTTTATTTCACCAATTGGTTCTTGTTTTTGTCAGCATGTGGTGCTGTTGTTACAGAGAGGTCTAAAATTACAGGAAATAGAAAAAACCTCTTCTTTATGTACTGTGGCACTCTTACCAAAACAGAAGAGAAGGACATTTTTTGAGCCGAGACCTGTTGGAGAAGACGACTCTATAGCCACATGAGCGAGGAATCCAGGAGTTTGGTAATTAATGTTTGAACTGAATTATCTTCCGTGGACAAAGCTACAGAGATGATGCTAATGTTATGTTTTTCTGTTTGTCCTCTTTTAGAGGTGCCACTGCCGTTTGTTATATGCCGTTGTATATGCCCTTTCACTGAAGCTAAATCTTTCTACTGACAAAATAAATAATACTGATAGAAATTCATTTCTCCGTATAGTGAACCTCATTCTTTTAATTTTTTTGCTACTTAGAGGGAAAAGTGTTTCTTTAAAATAAAGATCTCCTTTTATTTGAAGCTCTGTGTGCGGCATTAATCCTGGCTTCACAATATTTCAGTGTTTTACATAAACAATAAAGCGGAACAGGTCCGAACAGGTCTAGCTTGTTCGGACCTGTCAGGACATTCAGCAGGTAAAATCCGGCTAGCTCATCTGTGACTTCATGCCGTATTTTACGCACAAGTCGGCATGTATAAAAATCAACTTTGCGTCAAAGTTTGCGTAAATATACACACACTTTTTCGCTGGCGTGAAAATGTACGGCAGCCACGCAAATGTTTTCTGTGGACAATATCAAACTACAAAGCGTCAAAACTCACCTAAACACACTGAAACACACTGACTACAGTCGGTATTATTTAGACCAAGAAGCATCAAATCCGATGTTTTCATGATTTAAAACAATGAAACTGAACCGCATTTATCCTCAGACAATCAGGCAATCAAATTTTGTTTGTATAGCACATTTCAGCAGCAAGGCATTTCAAAGTACTTTACATCGTAACAAACATAAAAACACAAAGTCATCAAGTGGGGGGTTCTTGCCTTTGCATTCACAAAAGGTTTACCGGTTACACTCCTACTGTGCTATATACCTGTCGGTATTTTTATTCTCACTCACGCTCACAATAACACAGTCTAAGACGATGTTAACAGCCTTTCAACGGACTTCCGGCACGAGGCTCCGTACATCTTTTTCATGGAATTTAGCTCAGGGACTCCATCGTCCCTCCAGGATTTTTGTGCAATTGCAACATAGAATCAACAATCAAAACATGACATTAAGTCAAGTTCCATAACACATAAGTTCCTTACAATAACATAACACGCACACAAAATAAAGAGAATAAAAATAAAAGTATGTGAAAACATCACTCGAATGTAAATAGTACAGTATGTATGAGTTTTTGTCTCATAAAGATGTAACGCATTGGTCCGTGAGCCAAGCGCATGAAATGCATCTATGGGGTACTTTCATTCTCACTAAAAGAAGAAACAGGATTGGATCAGCAGATTAACTCAAACCTGCTGATTAAAAAAAATCAACAGGTTTGATTATTTTTTAAGGTGATCAAGATGTGTATGCAATCACATGTATATAAGTAGCTGTGCCAAGGTGAGCCACATAAATGTGGAACGCTTTGGCTGTGATGGAGAACATCGCTAATGGAAGGATTCAGAGGGAGTGTGTGTTCAGAGATCATATTGATCTGCTGGGAAATGATGATGATGGTCTATTAGTGTTTAGATTAATCTAGACTGATCATCCTGAAACTCTGTGCAAAACTTAAAGAGCCGTGCACCGGTCCAGCTGCAGTCATCCTTCAGTCAAGCTGCCCGTTTTGTGAATGGACCTTTATGGACACAAAGCATCTCTATTCTGTAAATGTACAACTTATGCACATGATTCTACTATTTAGAATAAACGTCCACATTCCCCCTCAAAGGACTCTCTGACTCGCTGTCTCTCTTTAAATTCCGGCTGAACGCTCTGCTGTTCAAACAGGCATTTGCAGGACCCCTTTATTTTTTTAATTTGGATTTTTTTTTTTTTAATGTATTTTTATTTTTGTGAAGTGACATTATGTGCCCTCAAAGCACCTTTTAAATCAAAAATATAATTATTATTATTATAAATACTTCTACTGCTCTTAACAAGGACGTTGCCATGGTTATTGCTTCATGTGGTGGCTGACTTCCGGGTACTTATACTAATTTACATATGTATTTATGGGCGGCGACAGGGCGGACCAGCAGCTGCGCTCTATTTCCCGCAAATTAGGATTTATAAAGGAAAGGTGCACGACCACGTGTATGCACATGGCTTTAAACACCCAATTATTATTTTTTTGTTTTGTTTTTGTTTTTTTGTGCGCCGCACTTTTCTAAATTTTTCTGGACGCCAAGTTTTAGTGTAAAAACTGCGCACTGTTTTATGCATGAGGCCCCTGGTTTTATTCTTACACACAGAGATTATGGTATTTGAATAATCTGAGTTAATAATGAAGTCGATCAATATAATTGATACACATCCTAATTAAAATATTGATCAAAGTTTTTATGGCCTCAACAGGAGGGAAATCAACCAGAGCTCGACAGCGGTTTCAGAGTCTCTGTACTGAAAAAGTTAGCTCGAGGAGGACAAGAAAGAAAAAAGCATGAACATGAAAGGCCTGCTTCCCACTCAGCGTGAGTAAACGATCTGGCATCTATCTGAGGAATCCAGGTGTTGAAAACCCACCTGCCAGTCATAGCCTGGAGAGAGAGAAGAGAACATACAGTAAAACAACCAGACTTCTAAAAGATCTGCAGCATCTTTGTGGTGGAAAATTATTACAAGTTAAAGTCTGCTAATTATGTTATATTAAATGCTTGCGTACTCTCAACAAAATAACTATTTGGGTTACATGTACAAGTCTGGTTCAGCTGTATCAGAACCAGACTGTCTCGCCCCTTGTTTGGATTCCCTTATCCTTGGTATAAAACTCATGTGTTGTCTCTGCCTGGCAGAGCTTTTCACCCAGACCTGCTTCGTCATTGATTGTCCTACAAGCTCTCTGTATTATGCACAGTAGATGAATAAACCTGATTGGGTGATTTCACCTGACAGTGCTTGGTCAAATCGTTTTTTTCCACAATAAAACCTTGAGGGATCTTAGCTTCCTCCATAAGTCCAGTCTGCTCTGTTCCTTCCTACAGAGGCTTCGCTGTTGCATCTCCAGTCCAGTCTGTTGTCCAGATGAACACCAAGATATTTGGTGTTCATCTGGACACCAAATATCCAGATGATATTTGGATATTTGGTGTCCAAATATCCAAATACCAAGATATTTATATCTTGGTGTTCCTCCTGAAGTCTACAATCATCTCCTTTGTTTTGTTTTTGAGGCAAAGGGAGCAAGCAGCATCTTCTGATTTGGTTGAAGACAATCTTGCGGAAGCAGAAGAGTCCATGACTGAGGTGGAAGAGGAAACATCTGAGGAACGCTGCAGGTCAGAGGAGGATGGGATGTGAAAGAAACTGCCAGTACCAGTAAAATGTTTGTCCTGTTTGTTATTACAACTCTGTTAAACACTCAGAAAGACTGGCAAGTCTTCATCTGTCAACATCCATTACAGTAATAACTATAAGTAATCCATCGAGGAAATGCTAGCTGCAGAATCTGCTCTCAGAAAGTATTACCTAATGGACCATCACTCAGTCAGTTGGAACTGAAATGACGAGAAAGCAAAATAGGACATCTTGTGACACAAAAGCAATAATGTCATCACAACTGGCTCCATGTATCAAACCAGCCTGCCACTCATGTTTGGTGACACATCATTTGTAAAATGTCAGAGGAGCTTTTGAAGCTTTGCAGGACAGGAAGCACTGTCTACTGAAACACCTCTACATCCCAGCTCTACATGTCTCACCATGACTGCTATCCTTCCAAACATAGTTTATCCTGTCTGGGGCCATTGGGATCTGGGGTCTCATGCATAAAAGAGTGCACAGTCCTCACACTAAAACTTGGCGTATGAACAAATTTAGAAGTACAAAAAAATCCGGATGTATAAAGCCATGCGCACGCACTTACCTGTTCACCTTTCCTTTATAAATCCTAATTTGCGGGAAATAAAGTGCAGCTGCTTGTCCGCCCTGTCGCCACCCTTAAGTACATATGCAAATTAGTGTAAATATCTGGAAGTGTGCCACCACGTGAAACAATAACCATGGCAACGTCCCTGTTTGTAGAAGTATGAGTATTTGTAATAATAATACATCGTGTTCCAAATTATTATGCAAGTGATATTTTCTCAGATTTTCTTAAATGGTCAATGCAAATGATGGTCAGTATAATTTTCAAGTCATGAACTATTACAGTATGAATCAAATTTTACTGAACAAAGCTCCCCATGAGAACAGTATTTTTTTCAAAAATAAAAAAACTCAAAATGCACTGTTCCAAATTATTATGCACAGCAGATTTTCTAAACATTTTATGGATTATAAAGAACTG
>CAEFZY010006568.1:0-10015 GCA_903066815.1 Brachyrhaphis roseni
CTATCTATCTATCTATCTATCTATCTATCTATCTATCTATCTATCTATCTATCTATCTATCTATCTATCTATCTATCAAAAATTCAGCTTCCCTTTATATGGAACCACTTTTCTGAGGAAAATACATTTTGCATCAATCAGCAGAGTTGAAGATGCAGGAAATTCTTTGGAAAAAAGTGAGCGACCGGGCCAATCAGTGAACAGGAAAACTTGTGAACGATGACGTTGATTTACTGCGCTCTCTTATGTAATCTGTAAAGTGTGGATTTTTTTTTTGAGAGGGTCTCAAGTATTCAAGTATTTTAACTGTGTGCTGAAAACTGTGGTCCCTAACTTCTGTTGGCACCCCGAGGTCACGATAACCTTTTTGATAAAAAGTCTGCCACTCAATTTCAGTCTAAAAATTTCCCAGGAAACATATGAAACTGAAGCACTTGTTTGTATTTAAGCTTTACTTTTTAATTGTATCAAAGTTTCCAAGAATGTTTACTGCTGCATGATTTCCTGTTTTCCCGGTTTACTGCTGTAGCATTAAACCCATTTATCTTTGTCTCTGTTCAATGGACTTGATGAGGACCTGTGTATTTCTACCAGCAGGGATTTTGCAAAAGAAAAAAAAAGAAAAAGATTGCCACTGAAGAAATGTACTCAAATCTTTAAAAAGAAATGTAACTTAATTTATGTTGTTGATGTGTCGTGACTTTTCACATATTATTCTTATTTTTTACCACTGGTTCCACTTAATGAGGAAGGTACTGTACATTATCTAATGAACTACAATATTTTGTTCAGTGGCTCTAAATTAGAAGAAAGCATAAAAAAACACCAACCTAGGATTGATTTTTTTTTTGTAATAAACAGCAAAGCTAATTTATTCTCTCTGGGATTTTGAATTTTCAGCCTTTTCTTAAGAGCAGGCACCATTCTGAAGTGCTTGATACATTTTCATCAAAACCACCTTCTTTCCTTTTGACGGATGATAAAAGATAGTGTACTGCTGCAGTGGCAAACTGTAACTAATCAAGTCAGATTAGTTTCTTGGCTTAAAGGAAGTGTTAAATGGAACGAGAGGCAGGCTTGGCAGAGAGGATGGAAAAAACGATTTTAGGGAACTGATTTGTTTATTTGCCCTCAGACTCTGTGCAGCAGCTTGATAACAAAGCCACCAGCAGATGGTGCTGAGATCCTCTCGATGCTCACTGCCAAACGTGTGTGTGTGCGAGTGTGGACGTCTGCATCCTGTGTGGGACTGTGAGCGTTTTTAATGGTTTTTGTAGAGCTTTGAATCTCAGAGTGTGCTTCCTTGTTACAGCAGAGCACTTTTGATCTTTGAGGCTCCTTGGTCGAAGGTCAGAATATAGACACAGCTTTCGAGTACATCACAACACCCCGAAGTATAGCAACACCCGAGAAGTCGGATTCAAAGAGTAAGTTTGAACAGTGAAATCAAAAGTACACAGCTCCTGTTTCTCTTTGACTCATATTCTCTCTTCATTGCTTTACAATGTCTCTGTGTCCCTTTTAAGTTTGCCCTCTGGCCCTGAGGAGCATCTGTGCCCTCCTCATTCCCCATATGCCCTGTTCCTTTAAGGCTGGGCTTCAAGGCTGAAACAGATCACTTATTCATTAGCAGCATGAATTACCAATGGTGTATTTTCCATCACACCATCAACTTACTGGGTTATGTCACTGTTATTTTTTCTTCGTTTTGCCAACATTTTGAGGGCACAAAGAGGAGAGCAATCCTCAACACCTCAACTGTATTTTTTGCGTTTCCTCTAATGAAAACTTTTTAAAAATTTAAATCAGAGAATAAAATATATTTTTCAGTTCATTGCAAATATTCCATATTAATATGCTGTATTAAACAGGCAATTGTAACTCTCGACGCAAAATAAATCTGGGAAACTTGTTTTGCAATCCACACAAAAGTTTGTTAAATGAATTTTGTCATCATGCTTCATTACTTTGGAAGAGAGTTATAAAACCACATTTGACATGCTTTCATTTCTTAAGAACTGAACAGATTGACATTGTTGTTATTGTGATGGTGCAATGTGTTGCAATGTGCAAGTGTGGATTTCATTTGAGACGCCGCCTTCATAGCTGCCCTTAGCAAATATATGGTATGCACAAAAATAGTTTAAAATAAATGAACCTTTCATTGTAATAACATAATCTCACACACAAAATTAAAAATTGGGCCTTTCATTGAGGAACATTTATTCAGTGGGAGAAACAAATTCTCCAGTACTACAATTATTGGCAACCCTATACAGTTTTTTTCTAAGTTGCTTTCATGTGTTTATCAGAATATAATTGAAATTCTCAAAACTACTTGTTCAGTCTTTAAATTATTGGATCACTTGTGCACTTCAAAAGCTGTTTCTCATTTCTTTGAACAAGTTGGAAATTCTTTGGTAATTATGCGCAACTCTCTGCTGTTTCTAGCGTTTTCAATTCCTTATGTCATATTGATCAAAATGAATTATATGGGTCTCTGTTGACCTCCACAACATTTAGGCATAAGTTTATTGTTTAAGTCTTGCAAAATGCTTAAACAAGTTGTCATTGTATGCTAAGCATATTTCTATACATTTCCATTAGACAATTTTTCCTCTAAATATTTTCTTGCCTAAGGTGAATCCTGACTTTCTTCAACGAAGGTAAATGAGTAAAGAATTAGGTGAACCAATGATCATCCAGTTTTTTTTTTAATTGATTGAAGGTGCATCTCATAAACCATCAACTTTCAAGAATATAGAAAACGTAGCTGGAGCACAACACAGCGTTACATTTCTGACAACGGCAGGACAAGAAATTGGACAGCCAAAGAAAAGAAGAGGGAGAGGAGTGAGGCTGTGGCAGAAGAAAGCAGAAGAGACAGAGGACATATGCCAGTTTCCATTGCTCCAACATCTTTAGGCAATGGTTTGCTACCCACAACAGGAGGGTGTTGGAGTTTTTCCTACACTTTCTTCCTCAACTCCAGGGAGGAATTTTTTTCAGCATCGAGATGGAGAGTATACGATCGCCAGATGACCCTTCTAGTAGCAATGAATGCAGCATGTGATGCCTTCATGGTAGATGTAAGCAGAGGTAGGCTAAGACACTCTCTTAAACTCCAGTCCAGTTTAGATGTGGCTCTGCTGCACTACACCTGAATAAAATAATTAGGTCATTAGCCAGGCTCTGGAGAACTTATCTACACAAGAAGGAGGTAATTAAGCCATTTCATTCCAGTGCTTTGTATGTGTGGCACAACTAAAAACTGCAGGACACCTGCCTTTGAGGACTGGAGTTTGACATCCTGCTCCAAAGGATTCCTTCCACTCTGAGCTGCAAGAGAAGATGTCATTTGGGATGTAGATGAAAGTTTGTAGCCCAACTGTCACTTCAAGAGGCGTAGGAAGACTACACAGTAATTCCTGCAGCAGTGCATGAATTGTTATTCTTAAGGAGATTTTATGTTCCCATTTCTACTTGTGCTTGTTTTTCTTCGAACTTTTCCTTTCTGTATCGCAATGACAAGATATATCAACAAGTGACAGTAAAAACATAAATGTGAATCTTGCCATTAATTTCCCACAATTGCAACTTACACTAAGTTTTATAAACACTTTAGCCATAGTTTACATCAGAACATAGCACAACAGTACACTGTTATACTGACAACATGACAAAGGAATTTGAGTGTCTTATCTGTACACAAAGACACAAGGACTGAGTCACTATCATTCTGAGGCACTGACATGTTCATTGATATAAATTTACTTTTGAAATATGAACTAAGGACTTTGAGCAAGAGACTGGCTTTTGCAGGTAATTTGTGGAGTTTGTAAGTGTCGTTTAACAATTTTTCTCAGTTGCTTTGGTGCATTTATCAAACCATCCTTGACATTCGGAAAATAGTAAGTGCATTTCTCAAAACAATTTGTGAAAACAGAAATACACCATGGACCAATACACCTACAGAAGTCAGTTTCTTTTTGAAAATACGTAAATTCATCTCTCAAAAGTAAATATTTGTCGATAAACATGTCAGGGCCTCAATATGACAAGTCTTTGTTTCAGAATAGCAAGATGTTGTTTGCCAAATAGTGACACACTTTTGCCAAATAGGGACATGCAGTTACCAAATAGTGAGATCCTGTTGCCAAATAGTGTGATGTTGCCAAATGTTGCAACACCATTGCCAAATAGTGAGATAATATTGCCACATAGTGAGACGTGGTCCCAAATAATGACAGTTGTCAAACATATTCATTATTTATTGGTTCATATTGCGACACTATTGCCAATTATTGTGATGCTGTTGCTAAATTGTGCAATGCTGTTTCCAAAAGTTGCCAAATACTGAGATAATGTTGCCAAATATTGAGATGTTGTTGCCAAATAGTACAAAGATGTTGCCAAATGTTGTGACACTGTTGCAACATTTGGCAGTTCCTGTTGCCATGCTGTGTGATGGTGTTGCAGAATGTTGCAATGTTGTTGCCAAATGGTGCAGCACTGTTGCCAAATGTTGCAGCACTGTTGCCAAATGTTGCAATGCTGTTGCCAAATATTGAGATGTTGTTGCCAAATAGTCAGATGTTGTTGCCAAATAGTGATATGCTGTTGCCAAATAGTGGAACACTGTTGCCAAATAATGAAGTAATGTTGCCAAATACAGAGGCATGATTCCAAATAGTGACAAGCTGTTACCATTCATGTTGTGACACTGTTGCCAATTATTGTGACGCTCTGCGAGATCACTACACAATGAATAGCGCAATGCTGTTGCCGAATGTTGCTTCTCGGTTGACAATTAATGAGACGCTGTTGTTAAATAGTGACACACCGTAGCCAAATGTTGCAACGCTGTTGCCAAAGTGTTCATCATGTCAACACTTGTTGACATTTGGCAACAGCATCTCAATATTTGGCAACAGGATCTCACTTTGGCAACAGCATTGCAACATTTGGCAACAGTGCTGCACCATTTGGCAACAACGTTGAAACATTCTGCAACAGCATCACACAGCATGGCAAGAGTAACTGCCAAATGTTGCAACAGTGTCAGAACATTTGGCAACATCATCAAGATTCCCATGGCCATTGGAAAAAGAAACAGACCCACAGCATCACCGGGCCTTACCATGCTGAACAGTGGACATAAGGCCATTCTACACAATAATTCTCTGTTTCACATCAACGCACTCTGGTTTGCTTATTGCCACAAAAACACTCTGAAAATCAAAAAATAATTGCACAGGACTTGAACATGTCTTAGTAGTTGCCTGACTTCACTACTTGTTGCTGGAGTAAAAAGTTGCTGAGGTTGTTAATGCACTCGTTGTTAGACACAGACGCTGAAAAGAGGGAGGAGGGAAAGAAGACTGCGGAACATGTCAGGACACAATTTTCCCCAGAAAATATTGGATACTGCCAGATATTAGTCATAGGCTGTCTATGGTTGTGGGAACTCTAAAACAGCAGTCAGTGCATCTATCAAGCTGAACCAGCACCGACCACCAATTCAAGCTCACCACTAGAGATCAGCTTTCACAACAAAAGATTTTGGCCAAGACAGACCATAATTGTAAAGTGTGAATGCAGCTTTAGTTTACTCTGTCTAAAGAACCAAGTTTCAGGTAAAGTCTGAGTACTGTAGCAATGACAGAGGCAATCTAAAATCTGTCTTGTAAAGGCAGTATAATGTAAAATTTATATTTTTGAGCTTTACATCATGTTATAAATATAGACTTGGTGACTCCAATCTTTGTAGTTTCTTTTATTTTCCTCTTAATGAACCTGATCATGGTGTAAAAAAAATATAACTTGAACACTTTGAAGTTTTTGCACAAATGTAATTACATAAAGGATGTTTGTTTTTTGTAAAGTGACTGCAATCGCTACGTGAAAACTACAATGTTTCTAGTAAATTACAGTGAAAAACATCACTGCATTGTTACTCTGTTTCACATTTGGCGCACAACAAATAATTGTACTTTCTCTGTGAATAAAGAATCTGAATATAAAAAAGAACTTTTGACCCAGAAAAAGTGAAAGCTAATTGGCTAACTGGTGCTTCTGTGGCTTTGCACACATCGTCGACGTGGTGCCAGTGCTGCGGGAGGTAGGTGCCCATTTGATGGCAGGATCCTTGTTATATTTCTTCCTGTCAGCCGCTTCAGCAGAAAGCTGTGTAGGTTTAACAATGTTGACATGTTGACTATCTGTCTGTGTTAATACATGCTGTTTGTAAGTGGGTGATTAAAGGGAGTGAATGCCTTTCCACGTGGCAGTCCAAGGACGCAGTTCAAAGCTTCGCTGGGTGTCAATCGAGCTCTTTGAAGCCTCTTGTCTCAGCCCTTTGAAAGGATAGATTTAGTAAAACGTGTGGAGCAACTGCATCAGCGTTTCTATACACAGTTTGCTCTCCTCTGAGCAGTCAGAAGAGGAAATGCTTCCCTTATGTGCATTAACTGTATACCCCAATTCCCCCAAACATTTCCTCCTTTGCCACAGAAGACCTGTTTTTTCTTTGTCTCCCAGAACACCTCCTCTCCCCTGAAACACAGTATCACTGTATTTTAAGGCCAGGCTAGTGTTGCTTACAGTCACATTAACATGGCAAACTCGGCGTGACAGCAGTTTTGCTACACTGCTGTTGTGATGGAGGGAATATGCTCACAGTTTGGGCTGCTCTGGGGGAGAGAAGCGGTTTCCTCCAAAGTATGTTATTGCATCGCCTCTAGAGGAGCCCCAGGGAAGGAGGGAGGAGTCATGAGATAGGGAAGAGGGACGGGATGGGGGAGTGGAAACGGCGCTGTGGGGCAGAGGCTGGAGGTGAGCTCAATTCAAGGTTCAAAGCCTCCGAATGTGAACGTGAGCGGAGAGTAAGCTGGGGTAGGAGGGGCTGTGATGCAGACAGCACCGGGAGCTTGGATGCTGTGTGTGCTGCAGTAAATGGGCCTTGGCGGGTTGACAGTCACTCCGCACATGTGTTTGACCGAGAGAGGCAGCGGCAGAGCTGGGCTTATTGGAAAAGACAGGAAGAGCACTGCAATCAGCTTTTCCCTCCTGTGCGGGAGGGAGGGTTGGGATGCAGAATTACATGAATTAAACTGAAAGCAGAGCGAGTGTTGGCTCTGGAGTGAGCAGTCTAATACCTGTTGCATCATTCAAGAACTTCTTGGTTAAATCATTATCAACTAACAATTTTCCACTGAAAACTGGAAGGTTGATTGAGAATGGATAGCGAACAAGTCAAAGTCCTTTAGCAAAGCAGACACGGTCAATCTAAAATTTGCACACACTCCTGTTGAAATCATTCAGAGCTTTTCACACCATTATGTGTCAAATATTACAAACAACATCTGCTAAAAGATGAAAAACAAAAACACAATCGTCTGGCTGCATAAGTGAGCAGAACCATTTGCATCCTTCAGATCGGCATTTCTAAACCCTGATCCTCAGGGCCCTCTGTCCTTCATGTTCTAGATGCTTCTCTAATCCAGCACACCTGATTCAAAGGATTTAAATTACCTGCTCAGTATGCCATTGAATGCTGCAGAAGCTTTCTAATCACGCAGTTATTTAAGTCAGATGGGTGGCAGAAGGAAAGCACCTAAAGCTTGCAGGACACTGGGCCCTGAGGAGAGGGGTTAAGAGACGCTGCTTTAGACAAAGCAGCGTTTCAGTAGGTGTTTTTTTAACACCTACAGAAACATTAAAAAGACATACAGATGATTGAAAAAGGAAGCCAAGAAGTTGATATTCAAAGCCTTGGTGGTGCCAGTGGTCATTTGTGCACTTTGAACCAAAGTAGGAGGGAGGCAGCTGCAGATTCCTGGATCGCCCTCTCGGATCGCTGTCCAGTAAAGCGAAACTGCAAAGAGCTCTCCAAGTCCCGGGGTCTGACAGGAAACCTGAGTATGAAGTGGAGTCACTCAGGTGAGTGGAAATTTGGAGGGACCTGAAGATAAGATGATAGAAAGAGGCTGTCCAAATCCATCACCCAAAAAAAATGTTTAAAATACCAGCAGAAACATGCAAGAAGATGCTCAGCAATTACAAGAAGATTTTGATTGTTGTCTTGCCTATAGATATATTTTCCTTCATTATTTTGTCCATGACCTGGCAAGGACAAAACAATTTGTAAAATGTTTTACAAACAACTCAGGGAGTTGTTAAAAAAAAACTCCCTGTAGCAAATTTTTATTTTATTTTAATGCAACAGATTTAAAATAAATAAAATCAATACCTGTCAAAATGTCAGTCTTCTATTTTTCTCCTATTTTTAAACATATTTAATCATCCAAGGAACCGCACCTTGAAAACAGAAAATGAGCGTGCCTTAAGTCTGTTTGCTTTATGTGCAGGCACTAAAACAATAACTTGCTTCTTTCTCTTCTTTCTGGCACCAAAATAAACAAAACAGACAAATTAAATTTTAATAAAAATGACATGCTCACTCAGCTGTAAATTACATGGAGCTGGAAAGCTCACTTCTGCTCCTGTAGCAATATAACAGCCACATTTTTTTTTAGGCTTGAGCTGGAAATTAAAACATCCCTGAGCTTATCAAATTTCTATTAAAGGCTAGGTTAATATGAGGCTCGTATTGTTACCTTACTGCCTCGATGACCTTGAAGCTTAATTTAAACCGTCTGTGTGGTTTTTTATGTCTTAATAATGACAGTTTCTCCCCTGGCTTACAGTAAGCATTCATTTACTTTTCCCATTAATCTTTTGAGTAATTATTGTCTCAACAGAAAAGTGGAAAAATATGAATAAAAAAAAACATTACACAGATGGGTACAAACAAAACACAAAAATGCAGAAACATTCAATAAACTGATCAATTTTATTGCAGCCTGAGGGAGATTTTTATTAATCTAGCTGCTAAATACAACTATAGCACAGCTGCAGTCTTTTTTCCCCCCTCCTTTATTATTATAGCAACAAGCCAAGAGCCAGGTGTTCATTTTGGCAGGGAACAGAAGAGCAAGTTGTCATAGAGAATAATTACTAGCAGCTCCACTTAACTTCAAACTCCTCTCTGCATCATTAAAAACAGGTAGTACAACCTGTTTCTAATATTACAAAATACCCATCTGAGGGTAAAGATTGTTCAATGTGCTGATTATATAATAAACCATAATCACTTGTAGGCCGTTATAGTCACTGAAATAGTTTTTGAAGCGAAACTTTATGTATATTTGTTTTAGCACAGACTGATAGAAGAGGATTTACTTACCTTCTGTACAGCAGGAAAGCATGTCTATCCATTCATGGTGGATATTAGTGCTATATAAATATTGGTCTTTTACTGATTTATTTTAATTATTGTTTTTCCATGTTGAAAATATGTCTAAACAATCTCTACAGAGAGCAGAAGGAGTAAGGTCAGTGATTTGCAAAAGGTACAGATTTTACAAATTTTACAAATTTCCACTATAGTGAACAAATTTGGGTAATCAGAATGGAAGAAAAGGACAGATGATTAGAATTTATTATTATTATTTAATTGCTCACTTTCTTTGTGTTTCAGTTTCTGCTGGGAAATGGTTGTGGAGCAGCTGGTTTGAGGTGAAAGCAAGACCATGAAAATGTAGACTGCTCTCTTTTCCACATATCATGCTGTTCAGTGCTAGCTGATTGCTGGGAAATCTGTTCACCAATGAGTGTTTGTTTTTCCACCTAATTCATACGATTATGCCATGTTAATTTGGCTAGCTTTGTTTACTCACTCAGGCTTAGTTTCACTGCGGTGTCAAGAGGACTCCTGCTGCTTTTGTGTTTGGTAATCCTATCAGAAAGATGCTTGAGATGAGGAAAGCACATTCTTGACCGGGAGCCACAGCAAAGAGGCAAACAAACAAACAAACAAACAAAAATCTAATTCTTAAACAAGCCTGCAATTAGGCATGTCCAAGAGAACTGTAGCACATCCATCCATCCATCCATCCATCCATCCATCCATCCATCCATCCATCCATCCATCCATCCATCCATCCATCCATCC
>CAEFZY010006571.1:0-17858 GCA_903066815.1 Brachyrhaphis roseni
AGGAATTGATCCGATCGCCATTACTGTTCAGGTTATTAATAAATGTTAATTTTATGGTTAAAACAAAAATCGACATTCTTTTTCCAATATAAGACATACCCCGAAAGTAAGACATATTGGTACTTTTGGGGGTAAAAAGAATGTAAGACACTGTCTTACTTTCGGGGAAACACGGTATTAACCATAAGTTATTGTATGCTGTCACTTCAGAGATATAATTACCTTCCAATTTCACAGTCAGTGACGGTAACTATTCCTGGCAGGAATGTTGAACTTCCAAGATAGATAAACATCAGGGCTGGTCACATTTTTATGAATCATGATCCATCATTTAGTAAAGATCTAATATAACATGCAGGCAACCAGCTCCCCCAATAAGACATAGTTATGTTTTTGGTGATTAAAATTAAAAAATCAGGATGAAGTAGGGAACGGTCTAATTAGGCTGAAAGTTTGCAAGTTTGTTTTTCCAAACATGATTTAAATCTTCAGTTTTTCATCTAATATTGAATCAGAATCCAAGATAAAATTAATATATTTTACTTCTCAGACTTGTTTGATTTGAACATTCATCTTTAGATTTAAACATTACTGCAGATCACAGATCAGCAACTCAGAGAAAAGTAGAAAAATTGAACTGTAGAAGTAAACACAATGTCTTTGTTGGCTGCATACAGAATCTGGCAAATTTAAGACACATGCATTATGGTTCAGGTATCAGTTGTGTACACAGTGGAAGATCGTTCAAATGTTGCTGTTAGAGCTGTTCTGATTTGGGTTTTGTTCATATTATTTTAGTTGAGCAGTTGCCTGGTTGATCATTTATTCCCTTTGCTTCTGGATGCTGTTCAGCTGGAAGGGTTTTTGTTTTTTCTGTTTTCACCTGGAACAGTTTTTATGATGGAAAACTCAGTTGAAGTCGGGTTCTAGTCGCGTCTCGCTGTCCAGTTGCTACTGGTCTCTGACCTCCCAGCCTTATTGCTCACCTGTGCTGCCTGGACTTCTGGACTCTGTGTTCTTCATTAAAACCAGCACAGTCACCAGAACCTGAGTCCAGCTGCGTCCAGCCTCAACACCAAGATCAACCGTTTTATGACAAAAAGTTTGTTTCCCTACATTGAAGATCGACTGCTTTCGATTATAAGATTGAACTGAACTCTGGCTTGTTTCCACCTGCTGACCAATGGGGTCAATTTAAATATGAAAATCAATGCAGGTTATTGATTTATCAAACCAGATCAGAAATCAATCAATAACGTCTCAGGTTGAAGAATTGGTTTCTATTTTCAACAACAAAAGCTTCACATTCAGTAAGTGATTTATGACTTTTATAAGCCTCCTCTAAAAATAAAACAGTGAAAGCAAAAGCTGTGTGTGCAAGAACAGCGGAGGTTTAATCACATGTCTGTTGAGTTTTTTATCTGCTCATCAATACTTTCATTGTTGCAGGTGCATTGTGTTCACACCTTAAATTACTGAGAGTTGCTGACTCTGCTCAGCAACTCATTCCAAGACGTGGCGTGTATCAAACATAATGAAGCCTCAGTCAACCTGAGGACTCAGAACTCAGGTGAGTTTAGATGCTGCTGCAAACGGTGCAGACCTGCTGGAAGTGAAACCCAACAGATCCAGCTGCAGGTTCCAGTTACTGCTAACAGGTTGGTTTGAAGGAGCTCAGTGTTTCAGCTGAAGTTTGTTCCAGATTTGTGGTGCACAGAAGCTGAATGCTGCGTCTCCATGTTTGGTTCTGGTTCTGGTTCTGCATCCCCAGAACCAGAAGACCTGAGAGGTCTGAAGGTTGATTCAACAACAGCAGATCTTTAAATTTGATTATTTTTAACTGATTATCAATGTGGAGTTGGTTTGTTTCCTTTTCCATAATTTGCTCCTTTTATATAAAAACACGTCAATATCGCCAACTGAAAACAAGAAAGGAAATAAAACGATATTTTTCATCTGATCTGCTATTATCAAATACATTCTAACTACATTATTCATTTCTAGTTATTAAAATAAATGTTTAAATATTCTCAATAAAATATTTACGAGATGAAATGATTGAACTAGTACAAATGGTTTGTTGGATCTTGTTTGTGTGGAAATCTGTTTGAAATATTAAAAGAACACTGGAATGGATATGATTAAAATTTTAATTTCTTGCATTAAGTCAAAGCAAGAAAAGAAGAATTTATTATAAATTTAAGCTTTTAAATTTATAAAAACTTAGAGGCTTTCATAATAGGTGTTTAAATTAAATGTACATTTTAGTTAACTCAGTTTATTTATTTATTTGCTATTTTAATTTGTAGGAAGTTTATGTCCACCTCTAGTTTTTCCTTAAATTTTTTTCCTCGTGCTTTTCCTTGTTTAATTTTTTTCTGACAGGTTTTTCTTTTCTTTTTTTTTGGTTTATTTGTTTTCTTTGTTTTTATGTTATGTAAAACATTTTGTTTCCTTTTGCATGAAGAGGCTTAAAGAAAAAATGTTTTACAGTATTCCATTTTCTGTTATGTTTGAAAGAGAAAATTTAATAGTTAAATATCATAGTGCCTTTAAACTTGACAAAAATATTCTCTTTAAGTGTCGCAATGAGCAGCTACACAGGAATTACTCTGACCTCCAGCGCCCCCTGCTGCCGTGGCTGCAGATTGTCATGACTACATATATTTTCTTTAGTTTTAACTGGATTTTAGGGAAACAGAACAATTCATAATTTTAGTTTTTAATACAAGGCTCACCTTTGCTTCTAGGCATTTAGAGAAAATATAAGTTCAAAACAGAAGCTAAACATTTAGTTCTAAACTAACTATTTGGTTTAATATTTAGCTTAGTAATTAAATATTTAGATTGAAACTAACATTTATAAATGAACAACATGGTGAAAAATGAACCATCATTTTTTTTCTCTTATGACAGAAAAATTAACACCAAATTATTGCTGTTCATTTGTGATTGTTTAGCTTCATGGATGGAATCCTGTAGGTTATTTTTATTAGTAAATGAAGGACAAAAATTAAAAGCAGCTTTTGACTTTTCTTAAGTAAATGGACTGGATTTATGTAGTATTTCTGGGTAGTACTTTTCATCATGCTTCCACTGAAGCCACATTCACACATCCACACTTACAAACACACACACATTTATATATTTAAATATAAATGAATTTATATTTCGCTCGGTAGAATCTGTTCGGATCATCAGGTTGGGGTTCCTTCTCTCTCCAAACGTCCAAATAATCTCATCAAAAGCTTCAATGTTGTCAGAATTACAATTCAACTGAATTAGAATCATGAAATAAGCAATAATCACTCCACACAGGCTCCCATAAGCTTTTTATTACATAACCAATGAAGTATACATAAGGCCCTTCTCTTTGTACTGTAGGAAAAATATAAATCTTTGTCTTAATAACATGAACTCCCTTAAAATGCTGAATTTAGTTTCCCTAACCAGACATTTGGAGGTGTTTCTGAGAAAAGGACAGTAGCATGAAGGCATCCAGCTGAACGTGTTTCAGGTGCAGCATTGCTGCAGACGAAGTGGAACCGGGTCAAAGATCCCATCAGCTGGTTTTTCTCACGCTCAGCATCTGAAAACAGCTGATTCATTCACATCGGTCGACTTGTTGGATCATTTCTGCTGGCAAGAAAACGTGACCTGAAAATCTGAAGCACTGAAAGCTATTTTATCTCAGAAGTTCCTCTAAAATATTGTCTGCAAAGCAAAATAAGGTTTGATTTAACCGATAAAAACTCCTGAATTATTATATCAGATTTAGATCAAATATAAGGCTGCCTGCGTGAAAAAAAAGAAACATGAATTAAAGGAGACACATTTCTGAAACCTGATAGTCGAGAGTCTGAACTCGAAAAACAAGCTTTTATTTTTGTTCTGATGCATCCAGCTTCAAAGATCTGAGTTCAGATTGAGTTGGAGCTAATCGGCCATTTTGGATAATGACTGAAACACAGTTTGATTGTTTGGCTAAAAGAAACTGGATCTGATCAGAAAACATATTTTTATTTCATACAAATAAATTCTGGGCTGGTCTAAAAACAAAAAGGCAAAATTAAATCCTTTTTTTCCTGGTAAAGAATAAAATGTTTAATGTTGAGTTAAAAAAAAAAAACATGAATAAACAAACTTCTGATTGTTGCATCAACTGTATGTTTTGGATAGTAATAATAACTCAGTTACTGACAACTTATTGGGTAATATTTCTGTACTTAGAAACAAAATATGTTAATTGGCTCTAAAAAGTGGTTTGGATTGAAACTTTTCACTGTTTTTTTGTAAAACCAGGTAAAAAAAAAAAAAAAAGAAAATAACTGAGTTCTGATTCTGACCAAAACCGATCTGAGATCTGTGGTTTGGGTAAAAAAGATGGTTTAGTTTGTCTCCTTTAATTCATCTGTTTTCCAGAGGCTGTCAGGGAGGCGGCGCGTTTATTTCTCAAACTCGTCTTCAATAAGCAAGTCGAGGTCTTCGACTCTCCTCTTCCTGCTGAAGTAGCGGACCACCACGGCCAGCAGAACCAGCGACAGGACGAAGCCGCTGCCCAACACCACCGTGGCGATGCTGGAGGAAAACATCTCCCTGAACCTCCAGCTTCTGGTTTCTGGAACAACTCCTGGAGAATTCCCTGGAAGACATCAGGAAAATGTTCAGTTTTTACTCGAACAGGAAACCTGACGTCAGGTCGCTCAGACTCTAACCTTCAGCTGTGTCACTTTTCACTGCATTTATCTTCTTCTGCTCCGCATGTGAACTGGGACCAGCCAGCCCAACCACCTGCAGAGGACCCTGGGTAATGTAGTGCCCGCTGGTCTCCATGCTCAGGCCTCGTCTGCGTCGGCGGGGCGGCTCGCTCAGACATCCCTGCGCACATCGGGAGAAGGGATTCCCAGGCTCGCACAGGATGACGTTGCAGATGATGTAAACCTGAGGTGGGATGTGAAGAACAGGAAACAAAGACAAGGATTTTCTTTACTGTTGACCAAAGATGTTTGACCTGGAAGTAGTTTAGTTGTCCTGTTGGTCCACTTTCAGGAGGATCTAGAAATATCCTGATGTGATTCATTGTTCATATTTATAGTTTAATACGATCAAAACCAAACAGTTCAAACATCTCCAGCAGCTAAATGCCTCACAATTAAAGCTTTTTATTAATAACTTAATTGGTTCAAATCTTACCTGAAGAACAGAGACGTCTTTGTGTCAAAAGAAATGAGCAAAAGTCACATGTGGAGCAGCACAAGACTCAGTCCGACAACCCCTCATATTCAGTATCTACAAGCTCTACGTTCAGATGTCACCAGGTGACTCTGAACGGATCCACCTGAGTGTAGTGAAAGACTCAAACCTGAACCTTCAGAGACGCATAAAGACGGTTAAAAAGTCGGCCTTCTGTCACCTGAAGAACGTTTCCAGGATTGAAAGGTTGACGTCCCAGTAAGATCTGGAGAAACTCATCCTGCTGTAGCTCAGAGAACAGACTTTAAAATACTGTTGTCAGTTCTAAACCACTGAACGGCTCTAAGATCTGCTGCTGCTGTATCGACCTTCCTGACCGCTCAGCTCTTCTGGTTCTGCTCTGAATCCAGAACCAGAACCAAACATGGAGACGCAGCATTCAGCTTCTATGTACCACAAATCTGGATCAAACTTCCAGAAAACTGAAAAACAGAGATCTAGACTAAAGACCCGCTCATTTAGAGTTTCATCTGATTCATAATAACTGGAACTTTGATCAACATATTTGACATGTTTTGATGGTTTTGATGACTGTGTGGTGTTTTTATGACGTTTGAACTGTCTTCACTAACAAATCCTTTCCACTCCAGAAAGCTTGTTTGGGATGAATGTCCAGCTAGCATCTGGAATCTCTTGAGGACGATAAGTTGGCGTTTCAGGCGTTTATCTGATTAATCACAGAGTGGATGGATTCAATTTGACAAAGAGGAGGTGGTGGTAGCATCATGGAGGGTTTTCCATGAAGTGGATGGATTAATAAAGGAGAATAAAATTCCAGCGGCTAGATAGTAGAAGTTTGGACGGCTCTGGTTTTTCCTACCTGGTCATAATTTCCGTTGAATTTAAAGGCTTGGATCTCAAAGTTGAAGTTGGTCTGGTTTGACGGGTGGATCTTAACCGTCTCGTCTTTAACACACCTGGAAGACAACAGATGAAAAACGTTTCTCTGATCGTCTTCAGAGTGTCTCTGAGCAGCAGGACTCACCCGTTCTTGATGAGGTCGTAGTACATGGGGTTGTCAGGGTTGTTGTCCGGAGTTCCTTTGCACGACTCGACAAACAAGGTGACGTTTGGCAGCTCCGACACGGCCTGGATGCCCATGTAAACCATGTCCATCATCTTGACCTGCACCGGGTAGGCGTCGGGCGGCACCCTGCTGGAGAAGTTGCCGTTCTGGAATATCTCGAAGCTGTAGCCGAAGCTGCCAAAGCTGGACTCGGTGAAGATGTAGTCGGCCTGGTGGAGGTTGTAGAAGTTGGAGATGCTGATGGTTTTGGGAAACTCGCAGTAGAAGTCGATCTTGACATTGTTCCTCCGGATGATGATCTCGTTGGACCTCACGACGGAGTGGATCTCGTTCTTAAAGACGATGTAGTCTCCTTTGTCCTGTTTTCAGGTGAAACATCAGAGTGAAAAAAGCGAAGCGGCAGAGAGGAATCGGGCCGAGGTGGTTCTGATTTACTCCACACCTCCAGCTTTGTGCCACAGGTGCTGAAGGACATGGTTCCCACGATGTGGGTGCCGTTGGTGGTGAGCGTGCACGACGGGTCTCTGAGTGACAGAAACTCCTCACTGATGTCTGGCATGGAGGCTTTCTCCAAGGCCACCATCATCTTGTTGGGCAAGCAGGTAACAGAGGCTCTGCCTGGAAATCACAGGAATAATGGGATTATCAGGAATGTCACAATAAGCAATTAATCAATTAATCACATGATAAATTCAAATAAGCTCAATCATTTCCGTTTGCATGATTTCCTGTTTTTCTCTTTCTACCAAACACTGGATGATGAAATTCTTCAGTTTGGTGTTTTGGTCTCAACTGATTCCAGTTTTGTTTCCAGAGACTAAATAATTCATTTTATTTGTTGTTTCTGTTGTTTTGTTTAAATGTCTTCCAAATCCAGTGTTAAATGTTCACTAGAATTTCAATTGTATTAATCTTTGAGAATGTGTTCTTGTTATTTTTCCATTACTGTTGTATAAAAATGGTCTCCAAACAGCAACACAAGAGTTCTGGTGGAACGTAGACAGAACTCTGAACTGTTTCTGTTTTGCAGCAGAAACATTGATCATTGAGTATTTATTAGATCAAGTGTACAAACTAGATGCAAGAATGGAAACAACTGCTGGGAGGAAGGATCTGTGGTAACGCTGCTTTGTGCACCTTGGATGCAGCAACATGTCACTGATCAAGAGATTTAAGGTAAAGTGTTTGGACATTTTTAAATACTAGATGATCTCCTGCATCATTGGATTATATCAGATTTTCTTTGTGTTCTGCTCTCAGCTCATCATATTTGTGCTAACACTATGTTAGCGGCTAAATATGTGTTTTACGCAAAGTCATTGTCAAAATAACTGTAAAAATTTGCAGCAAAATATTTAAGCAGAAGGTAAAATAAGGATGACAGAAGAGATGTGATAAATAAACGATTAATAAAAACGTTTGTGAGAACATTTGGTTGATTATGGCGGCTCTTCACCTCTTTACGACTTCCTGCTTGTGATGGATGGATGGATGGATGGATGGATGGATGGATGGATGGACCATCATATTCTTCCTTGAAGATGATGGCTCCCTGCTATACTTCTAGTTTATGTGTGTGTTTTAGCCTTTCTCCCGTGTGTGTGTGTGTGTGGGTGTGTGTAATATTTTATTATTGGGAACAAACCTTGCAGGACGGCGGTACGGGTCACCATGACAATGACACATCTCATCTCTGATTGGCTGTGGGATAAAAACAAAACAAGTTTCTGCAGTTATGAATTCAGTAGAATTAAATAACATCTAAATAACGTGTAAAAAATAAATTCTGCTTGGTGAGTTTAGACTTTTTGTTTCAGTTTTAGATGCCAAAGTTACAGCCGTTGTTTTATAGCAGCTCTTGAGATTTCAGATCAGTTTTGATCAAAATTATGACACTTTTTGTTTTCTAAAACATTTTGACTCGACTACAAACAGCCAACATTTATCAGCCTAAGTCCAGTAACTAAATCAATTTTATTTCTTGGACATGGTCAAATTTTACCATTTAAATATCAGTTCAAGCTTCTATTCTCTGTTTTAATTTAATGCTTTACTTATATTTGGAAATGATATTTTGAAACTTTGGCACCAAACTTTTTGGTTACAATTTTACATCTTATTAACCCTAATTTATTCTCTAATATTAATTTATCTGCTGTCCAGTATTTGCATCATTTCCACAATAAATATGAGTGTTTAATTATTTTACAGTTTACTGCTCAGTAAAGCAGCATTTTGAATTATACTTTAATGTTTTCAACAATGACATATTAGGGCCATTGTAGATGGAAAAAAGGAGTACATTTTTGTAAAAATAAATAAAAAAAAATCTAATTATGAAATTAATCTCAAATATTTTGTATAAAACTTCTGGGAAATTTCTGAATTTGAAAAGATAAACATTTCCAAGAAAAAAATTGAAATTTTGAGATTCTCAGAAGTCTTCTAAAAAAAATTTAATTTCTGAGTTTGAAAAACGGAAAATTTTCAGAAATTTCCAAGTTTTTTTTATTCCTCCTTTTTTTCTATATATAATGGTCCAAACACACAGTTAGAAAAATTATCATCTTTTACAAAATAATCACTATTAATTAGTGTTAACTGTGATTTTTATGCATATCCAAAGGTGTTTAAGGAACTAATTATATAAAATTTAATTATAAATGATAAAACTCTCATCCTGAACGTCACTGGTCTTTTTCTGTGTTGAACAGCAGCTGAAGGGAAAACCAGGACGTTTCTGTGTAATGAAATTACTCACGTTGTTGCCGTTTCTGCGGTGAAACAAACCGGGACGAGTTTGTTGGCGTCACTTTCCTTTGGGGTCCAGCTCAGAGTGATCTCTGCTTTCCCGTCTGACCCGCTTCTGAACACCTTGCTCACGTTTTGGGGGCCGCTGACCTGGAAGCCCTGAATCCTTCAGAGGAGCAAACAGGACAGGTGTGTAACAGCGACCAGAGCAGGACAGGTGTGTAACAGCGACCAGAGCAGGACAGGTGTGTAACAGCGACCAGAGCAGGACAGGTGTGTAACAGCAGCCAGAGCAGGACAGGTGTGTAACAGCGACCAGAGCAGGACAGGTGTGTAACAGCGTGCAGGAATGTTGCAGCGGTCCGTACTGTGCGTTCTGAGCCTGGGCCTCGGCGTAGAGCTGCAGCGTCTGACCCACGCTGGCGTGGAGAACGTCTCCGTGCGACGGCGTCCGGGACAGGAACACGGGCAGAAGGTCACCGGCCACACAGCTCGATGTCGGAGAAAGAACTGAAACAAAAACACAGAAAATAATTAATCCAAAGTGATAATTGAGTCAAAAACCATTAAGCCATTCGATGTTATAAATGCAAGAAATATTTTAGATCAAATAGGATTATATCACTTTCATTTGATATAACTAGAGGCTTTATTCAGTAAAATAAAGTCAAATGTATTTATTTTATTTTATATTCAAATGAATTGTCTTTAATTACTAGATAATTCATAAATACATTTAATACTGGAATTTGAGATATGAAAACAACAAGAACAATATTTGTGAGAAATCAGTGATGGCCTTTTTTTCACTGCCTTTTTTAGTGGTTTATTTGTTCAGCAGGCGGATTGATGAGATGAAGTCTCACCGTCCAACACGAACTGCAGCTTCAGCCTGCAGAGCGGAGGCAGGCTGCTGCTGCTGGAGGCCTCCCGGGTCGCCCTACTTCCGTCTGCGTACGTCAGCGTCACGTTTTTGGTGGAGAAATCCTCCACCATCAGTTCAAAGACGTGTTGGCCAAGCTGGAGCTCACCTGAGCCTCTCAGCGTACAGGTACTCTGAACAATGAGTATTCACAATGAAAACTGGCTGACACCTTCAATCATCTGATGGTTCTATCTGTAAAACTCTTTATATGTATATAAAGGTCAGATCACCTGATCCAGAGTGAAGTTTGCTGGGGCCCCTGAAGCGAAGCGGCATCTCACCGCGTCTTCATCTGGATCATGAGCCAAAAGGCGAAGATGAGTGAAGCAGTTCTGAGAAACCCTGCAGAAACATTTTCATTTTCCCATCAGGTCAAACGCTGGACTTTATATTTCACTAAGAAGCCGTGTTGGATGAAAGCAGACGGGTTCCGGTACCGTAAGGAAGCCACCGCTGCGGTGACGGGACAGTTGTTGATGCGGTAGGAGTCTGATCTGACCCCCAGGTCCAGCTCTGCGTGGCTCTCCCAGTTGGATTTGTGCTCCAGATTATTGTCCCAGCAGCAGCCGGAGTCTCTGAGAGTAAAGAAGTCAAAACATCATCATTGTTCATTGTTTTGGATCTACTATATATTTTAACAGTTTTTCTTCATTTCTCTAAATGAATTTGGGATTCTTAGGAATGTAAAGTGCATTATAAATAAAATGTATTATTATTATTAAATAAAACCTGGAAAAATCCCAATTTACTGGGACAGTCGCTCTACTACTGCCCCCTGGTGGCCAACATAGGAGACAAATTATTTTTTGTGAATTATGTATATTAGGCTAAAAAGGTAGAAAGTCAATTACCTAAAGTCACTAAAACATTGATTGTATTATGATTTTTAATAGTTTTGATTATTACACACATTTACATGCACTGACTGCAGCATCCTCAGGGCACAAAGAAGCGTTATCACAGATCCTTCCCTCTGAGCAGCTGTCAGAACCATCACTGCTCTCTAAAAACTCAATAAGTCATTAAAATTTAAATTATTGCAAATATTCTGTTGTTTTATGCACCATTGAACATATTGCATGTTTTAATTCCTCTACTTAGTGACATAATTATTTTAAGCAGTGCATGCTACCTGCCCTTACAGTCTCTTATTCCTATTTTTCTGTTTTTATATTCATACCTTTGTGTAAATTCACATCCTGCCTGTTACTTCGCTGCTTAGTTAAAAAGTAAAGGATATTTCTATGCTATTTAATTTCTACTGTCTTATACATATTTTATGTTAACCTGGAGTTTATGGAAAATGATGGAAAATTAGACTAAGAAAAAAATAATAATGAGAATAAAGCAAAATAATATGAGAGCTGGTAAAACTTATAATATTACCAGAATAAAGTCACAATATCAGGAAATGAAATAGTACCTTTATGATAACATGAAAAATAAAACATTAAAATGTTGAGCATCTTGTGAAGTTATGCTTAGGAATCAGTTTTACAAAAACACTGGATCTATTAACACATTTTAACGACTTTATCCTCACAACCTAAAGAGAAAATCTCTTTTGGCAGAAAAATGTTCTTTAACTTGAACAGTTTAATGTATTTCCAAACTGAACGTAATAATTTACCTTATTCTAATAATGTGAACCATCTCATACTAATACCAGTAATAATAACTGAGTCGTCTGAGAACAAAATGTTCTGCAGAAGTTTTCAAAAGAAAGATCTGCATGACCTGAAAGCTTTCTGGTAAATCGTAAGTATGAGGAAGCATCAACTGTTATTCTTCTCTGTCTTTGTTCTGCCAAAGCTGTCAGCAGAACAAAGACATTCAGGTTTTGTTGTGACGCCGAGTCGGATGGAAACTCAGAGAGGGGAAACAATCCACCGCGTTTCTCAGGGAGTGGCAACTTTAAACTCTTTGTTTTCTTTGAAATAGAAAGTACTCCTGGATCAGGGCTTCTTCGTGTTTTTGTCTCTCTTTTCTCAAACCTCCAGTGGGTCAAAGAAGATGGCCGCCTGGTTCTGGTTCTGCTGGAGGTTTCTTCTTGTTAATGAGGAGTTTACCTTTCCACTGTCGCCACATGCATCCTCAGGATGAAGGTTTGCTGCTAAGTCAGGACTTGATGCAACAAAATGAAACCGATTTGAATAATAAACTGGACCTGATGTTTCCTAACGAAGATCATATCAGATTAACCAGAATCTGGAATAAAAGGCCAGCAGACGACATGTTGTGCATTTATACAATATGAATAAACTGAATGTAATGAAACTCACTCAGATTATAGGATGCAGTTTGGATGTAGAGAGAAAACACTTCCAACTCGGCCTTTAAGATGTCCTGTATTAAGTATTTAACATTTATTTTAATTTCATAACTGGCTGCTTTGAGAGCTTGGCAGGATTATTCTCCATCTCCCCAAATCAGATTTACATTTTCTCTCAATATTAAGTTATTTTTGAAGCAGAGTTGTAAATGTTTTGGTTATTATCAGGGTTGCATTGTGTATTAATGAAGCCTAATAAATACGTTTGCATTCCTGCTGCAATCTGAACGCTGCCAAACAGTTTGCAGAAATAAAAGTCTTATGTTAATAAAACCCTGGACCTCATCTGGACCTCAACATTTCCACAGCAGCTACTGCAGCTGCACCACGATTATCAGGCCACTTTATTTTGATTGAGTTTGGCTCAGAAAATCAGACTCGACATAAAACTAGAGCAGAGCTGCAACATTTTCTACATCTAATGAACCCAAACTAGCAGCAAAAGTTCTGAAAAAAGTTCTGTTCTTCACCAGCAACAAAGGCACAATCCAACAAATATATAATTATTATTATTAAAAGCTTTGTTCTTGTATTCTGTTATTAATGTGACAGATTATTTTGTGAAAATATGTAAGATAACAGAGAAGTTGTTTAAAGTTGGGATATAATGTTCCCAATGTTTCCAGTATTCCCAGTGTTCCCATTTTGGTTAGTAGCTGTGAAAAAAGAGCAAATAAAAGAAACTAAATGACATCAGAGATTCATATTCAGTTCTGAAAGCAACAGAATTAATAGATAAGATTATAAACCTTCTGTCTTTTGGGACGTCAAGAAGCTGCAAAATGTAAATAATTAATCTGATGTGGATTAAAAATATATTATAGACACTTTAATTCATTTAAACATTTATTTAGTTCTGGTTCTGGTTGGTCAGGTCTGGTTCTGGTTGCTCGGTTCTGGTTCCGGTTGGTCGGTTCTGGTTCCGGTTGGTCAGTTCTGGTTCTGGTTGGTCGGTTCTGGTTCCGGTTGGTCAGTTCTGGTTCTGGTTGGTCGCTTCTGGTTCTGGTCGGTCAGTTCTGGTTCTGGTTGCTCGGTTCTGGTTCTGGTTGCTCGGTTCTGGTTCTGGTCGGTCAGTTCTGGTTCCGGTCGGTCAGTTCTGGTTCTGGTTGNTGGAATGTTGCTGTTGTGCGTTCTTCGACCTGGCACCATCTGCCCAAAGAGTCCCGGTCCGTTTGGACCGCAGCTGACCGGTCCAGGTCCGTACACACCCCACCATCACAGAGCAGAGTGGACTGGTTCTGACAGCTGTTTCTGCCGTTTTGTCGGTGGTAGAAAGTTACCTGCAGGGTTTGAAAAACATGAACTAAACATCCAGGTGTTTCTGGATTCAGGACTTCTGTTGCATTTTCACTCAGTTTTATACCAATAAATTAGATATTTAGGTTGTTTGTTACCAATCTATTCAGATAAATCTATGAAAATACGAAAATGTCGGACAGCCAGAAAATATGATTTATGATGCATTTCTGGGTCCTGGCTCAGGTCATCATCAGTTAAAATAGGTCAAACTAAACGGGTTCAGCTGAGGAATAATGAGGTTTAGAGCTGAAAGTGAATGAAAAAACAACCAAAGTCCAGAAAAAACCTTCAGAAAACCTTCAGAAAACTGATGATCAGTTTAAAAGATTAGAGGAATGAAAACGGGAGTTTGATCACAACTATAATCATAATCTGATTAGATTTACTTTAGATTTACATCAGAGGTTGTAAAAGACAAATTATTTGACCTGGCAGTAGCTTCAGGAGTTGTTTCTCTTCCGTTTAGGTTTTATCTCGACAGGTTGAATAAGATTCAGACATTTTCTTGACATAAGTCATTAGGTGTTTTGACAGCAGGTTCAGGTGACAAGCAGGTGTTCAGCGTGCCAAAAATCCCTCCTTTGGTTTATTTCCCTCTCTTTACCAGATGTGGCCGTTTCGTTTCTCGGTTAGGAAACAGAACGTAGTATCTCCAACAAACTCAAACTTCAATTGTGACAAAATGTTTTGTGATTTGTTTTAGTCCTGGCTAATGAAGCTTCAGGATTTATTCCAGTTTGATAGAACATTCAGAATCTGAATCAGCTCTGTGTTTAGTGATGTTCTGTACCTTGTAAGTCCCGTCTGCGTTCCTCTGCAGCGGCGCCAGGCTGATGCTGCCTCCATAAAAGCTGCTCGCTGAGCTCGTCCCCAGCAGGGCGACCAGCAGCAGCGCAGCTGCTCCTGTCTTCATGATGCCTCTCCGGTCGGATCTGTTGGTGCCAGAACCCAGCCCGAGACTTTCAGCGCCGCAGACGCAGGAGGCAGGAGGAGGATCCCTCCCAGTTCATCCAACAGGTCTGACTGGATCTGATCTCACTTCAAACCTTTCATGTTGCAATAAAATACTGACGTGACAAAATGTTTTACAGCTGGGAGAATTAACTGAGCCTAAAGTTACACTCTGCAGGTCCATGGGAAAAATATTCACTCTTTTCTGCTTTCTTTCATGATTCACACCTATTTAAAGTCATTTTGGAGAATTTCAATGCCCAGACTTTGACTAGGCCACTCAGATGGAGCCTTACTGGTGTGTTCTGGACCAACAAAGTTTAATCATTCTCCATGGCTTAGGGCATGTTGTGTTGCTGTTTGAAATCTCTTAGCCTACTTCATGTTGTCAGACTGGTTCTGTTTCATTTATTGATTGACTCTTTGGGTCCGGCAGTAATCAGGCCAGACTGTGATCAGTGAAATAAACATAAAGAAGCAGTTTTCAGCTTCTATGCACCACAGATCTGGAACAAACTTGCAGAAAACTGCAAAACTGCGGAAACCCTCAGTTTCTTTAAATCGAGGCTAAAATCCACCTGTTTAGCTTTCGTACCATAATGAATGGAATATCGATCGACTTATTTGATCTGTATTGATGATCTTGATGATGGCACTTGACAAAATGTAATGTTTGTTTTCTGGTTTTCTCAATTTGTGACTATGATTGTTTAGAACATTTTATTTTTGTGTTTTTATGATTTAAAGCACTTTGAACTGCCTTGTTGCTGAAATGTGTTATACAAGTAAACTTGATTGATAACTGATACAAACATGTTACAAATCTATCTAAAACTGGCTGCATCCTTGTAACATTAGTTGTTGCCATCTTTATGTCATGTTACAGATATAATGCTGAAAAATCCTGTGTGACATGATGTCCACATTCACCTCGATACTGAGTGAGAAATTATGTTTGCAAGAGTTATGAAGGATAACACAATAATTAACTTAGTCAAACAAAAGAAAACCAAACAAAAAAAGAAGAACATTTAAATATTAGCCGTGTATTTTCCCATGGGTTGTTTGGTCAGTCATCAATAATCGCGTGTAATAATCCCATCATCATCTTAATGAATTTTAACAATTTTCTGTCTGAAACGAGTATTTTCAATTAAACTGCTGTGGCATAGATTTTCTTTATTTTTTATAAAATATGTGTATATATATTCATTATTACAGAAGAACTTTCGCTTTTCAATGGTCCACGCGACTTTCTGTAGTGACGTCAGATCGTGGAACTCGTCACCCACAGTGGCAAGATGGCTACGGAACCAAATAAGACCGAAATCCTGACGATTTTCAAGAGATTGAGATCAATTCCCACAAACAAGGTAACGTCATTCGATGTCGTTGATCTGTGTTGTGTTGTTATTTGAGTTTACCTTTAACCGGCATACGTTGGTTTAATTTATATATTTGGTTAGTAGCAGTTAGCATCTGCTGCTAAGTCTAGCTAACGGCAGCTAAGAGCTAGCGGGAGCTAATGCTTTCCCATTGAAAACTACGGAGAACCGGAGCTAAAGGCAAACAGGAGCTAACAGCTGCTAGCCTGCCGGTCCCCGAGTCAAACCCAAAGGCCACGTAAACGGTTCGTGTTTCCCTGGAAGAAAACCTGTTAGCTTCGCTGCTTTGAAGCCTCGTCACCGGAAAAACCTTATCGGCTTTAATACAATATTGTTTTTATCAGTCACAGAAAACAAATATGAAAGCCAATATCGAGTTAATTCGCCGCATTGATCGCTTTGCTAATAGTTAAGTCAAGCTGTGTCTGTTATGTTACAGCTCTTAAAACCTCAGGTTAAAAGTTATGTCACATTTTTAATCAAAGCCATTTCATTTGTTCTCCTTCATCTGTATTTGTGGTATTTCTTCATCCAAGTTCGAGGCTTATAAACTGCATATTGTTGCTTCACTGAAACATGACAGAAATATGATGTCGTGAACTGTGATTGATCCTACAAAATATAATATATATTTTGGTAAACTCAAGGCCACATTCACCATTTCGGATACATTCATGCTGAAGCTGAGTTTTTATCTTACTTTAAAAAATCTTTCCTTAAACAGCTGGTTGATTGCAAAAACAGTTTCAGAAATTTTAGATTCTAGTTATAGTTTGTTAGTTGTTTACTTACTGAAGTTTCTACTTTCAGGTATAATAACTATATAATCTGTGTTATTTGGTTTTAGGCCGGATGTCCTTCATAGATTAAAACCATGACAGTGACTTGGAACCATGACAAATATTTTAAATCTAATAATTATATGTTAGTTTGATGTTTGTGACTCAAAGCTCTGCCAGCTTAGCAACTATTTTAGCAGGTGAAGGTGGAACAGCTGTTATTAATCTGATTTAAGAAATAAATTGTTTTTGTGGTGCAGCAATCGGTTGAACATTTCTGTTCATCAAAAGCATCAAAGCTGAACGCTTCCAGCTTTTACTGTGAAAGGTAGTTAAATGTAAAAAGTATGTTGTTTAATTAACTTTGTTTATTAAAATAAGATAGAACTTAGGAACTTGTGCAATGATACATAAATGGATATAATCTTTCAATTTGAGAAAGATAAAAAAAAAAAACAGAGTCTGACCTCAACATGTGGCTCATCAAGCTATTTACGTCCTTCACTGTGTTGGTAGTTTTGTAACATGTTTCTAAATGACCTGCCATCAGGCTGTAAATGCAGATACATCATGAGTCTGTGAGGAACAAAAACTGTCTGACCCTAATGACTGACTCCACATCTTGAACAATGTGAGAAACTAACTTGTTCTTGAAGTTGATGCTTCTGGTTTGTTTGCTACTTTCAAAGATCTTCTATTGTCTGCTAGGAAGTTTATTTCTGTTCACTGAATCCGGTTTGACTTGTTCTCACAGGAATCTTAAATCATTTAGGAATGAGTCAGTCACGTTGATGAAGACATTCCACAAATACTGATGCTGAATTTCACATCAATCATATGTTTGACTTTTAGGTGGATGCAGATCAGAGACACGCTGGTTTCGTTTAGCATCTATTCACCCAACCTTAACAAATTCCTGAATCATTACTTTACAAAGTTCAGTCGACATTTGTTACTGAGCCTGATTGGTTCTGCTGTGAAAGGCGAATATTCCTTTCCACGGTCACCACATGCATGTTCAGGAGGGCCAGTGAATCCATGAAACTGTTTTTATTAACATTTTTACTGAATAAGATAGATAGATGGATGGATGGATGGATGGATGGATGGATGGATGGATGGATGGATGGATGGATGGATGGATGGATGGATGGAT